>JAJSRV010000048.1:980146-1040388 GCA_021527715.1 Neoseiulus cucumeris | reverse complement strand
TTACAAACTTCGTGCTATTTGTAGAATCCTCAGATACCCTAACTACGATAAGAATGATATTTTCAACCACAAGCGAGAGATGGTTCTGTTGCATTTCCCCTTCCGGAATGAGCTCCTTGGCATCATTGATCGAGACAATTTCCTCCATGTTTTCGAGGAACACGAACGTGAAATTCTCGAAAATCGAAAAGAGTTCGAAGCCAACATCAACATCGACGAAATCATTCGTGAGATAGAAGCAATCTGCATCGCGAATGAACGAGTCGACGATGCGGTCCTCACTGAACAAAACAATACTCCTACTAGCTCTATGATGCAACCTAATGATGATGACCTGACTGAGTACACTAACGCACCTTCCGTGAGTGCCATATGACCGAGAACGAATGTTATGATATGAGCATAAAATGATTACTCTTCCTTATTGCGTCAAACAAATCCAGAACAACTCGAGCTCGTTTTGGAAGTAATCCACCGTCTGCATGCTCCAAACCGAGAACCAATCCAACCTTTCCTCACAGGGCCAGCAGGTTGTGGAAAAACATTCACACTGAAAGCTCGAATGGAAACATACAGTCGGTACGCACAGCAGCATAGCTCCATGAACAACGCCTATATCGTCGCCGCAACAACAGGAAAAGCTGCGGTCGGAATCAGTGGAAGGACAGTTCATGCTGCGTTTCGTCTCACGATATAAAAACAAACATCACAATTATCCCTGGACTGCATCCCTAAGACGCGGATGACGTTTTCCCGCAAAACACGACGGTAGTCTCGTAGAGACTACCCTCTTAATTTTTTTCATGGAAATTAGCAGTCAAATCGTTTTGAGTCGCGTGCCCGCGAAAAGAGCCGATAACCCGCCGGATTGGCTATTTTCCAAGGGGTGGCCCATAACTGGTACCTTTACCCTATTACGATCTACTCTAATCACACTAAAGCATCGTAACTATGAACGTATGAACCCCGTATCAATAGTAAGGGAAGATAACCCATATCAGGAGACCGTTGAGGAGTTGAAACGGAATAAATAACATCCGGAAAATAATTCTATGAGACGTTTCATGTCATCTAAGGCCACTTGAACCAAGCATGAAGGCAAAACTGGCAATATTAGAATAGACCAGCATTAGAGAGAATATTAGAGGAAACCAGCAAAGAATATACAGAAAATGAGATGATGAGCACATGGGGTGGGAAAGTAAAAGAAGTCAAGAAATTAGACGCAATGAACAAACCATGAATCTGATTTATTGAATAGGCTTAATTTAGGATTAACCGCAATATTTCTGAACATCAATTGATGGCAATGTACCAATTATTGTCTTCGAGACAAACAGTATTATATTTTCGAGTGTCAATGACTAATTGAGGCAAGTTGTCGAAAGACAACCTAAAAGCCTTGAGGTTATGAACTGAAGGTTGACCAAATCGCCTGACAGCGTAAACACCGAGGGAACGAGAAACGCATATCATGGACTTCAAGGACGGTAGACAAATGAATTAGCTCAAAGTGAACCTGATTATTTGTCCGACGGTAACAATGTGCACGGAAGGATCGACTGTAGAGATGTTTCGATCTGAAGAGGTCGCGCCTAACCTCAGTGTGGGCAATTCGTTGATTGGGGATGAGGCGTGTTGGTCAGCTTGTTGCTGAGATTGAACAATTGTATTCTGTTGAAACTCGGACCCGATGATGGTATGAAAATCATTTACAAGAGTCAGCTGCTAATTCAGAAATATCTTCTACGAGCGCTAAGCGAGCACAGATACTGAGTTACGATGGCCAACATACCGACAATAAGAGAAATTCGAGCGACAAAGTAGACGATTCCTCCGATGGCGAAGATGGTCAGTGCGATCAACAACATCTTGATGAAAATTGAGAAAAAAATCTGAAGGTAATGCGGCGAGATGAACTTCTCCTCCTTCTCGAGGAACTTTCCATGGCTTCAGTTGATGAACTCAGATTGATAACTTCAGATTGTCGGACGTCTTCGTCACTTGTTGGACTGCGGAGACTGACCAAACTGACTGACTCAGCAGTCTCCGAACTTTCAACGACGATCGATGAATCGGCAGTGCTGTCGCCTGAAGATGAACACGCGCGAGTCTCGGAGCGGTTTTCCATCCTCTCTTCGGGAAGGGCAGGTCGAGAGCTTCGAACACGGCGTCGGATCCGCGATGTTCGAAATTCCTCTGCATTAACACAATCATCGAGATCAGTACTTCTCCCGGACCGGAGGACAATCAGCTGATGGGCCCCAGTGGACCTCTCAAGGTTACTACGGGTCATCGGTTACTCTTTCCATTTTGGTGAAGGTATTATAAAAGAGACTTCGGATTCTTGAATAAACTACTCGTCTGACTCCGAGTGTCTTCTCATTGTTCTGAATAACCTGTGACTTCCAATAAGAAGTTCGTCCGAGAGCTCGCTTTAATGCGATCGATCTATTTTCTCCGGCACTCGCGAACTTCCACTGTTTGACCGCCGTGCTCCGGTTGATGATTGTGCTCTCCTCGCACACGAATGATTGCTCCATCTAGAGCAGTGTTTCTCAACGTGGTCGATATCGAGGGGATTCCGAGTCCCGCGGAGGGCCCGTGAACCTCCGAACTTGAAGTTCAAGGGGCCCGCGGACCCCATGAACGCACGGGTCGCTGGTCAACGAGCCCCCTTGGGTGTGTCTCTTGGGGCTCCATAGGCAATGGGAGCGCTCTGGGGGTCGACGGTTAAAACCCAGGGAGTTTGAGAACCACTGATCTAGAGCAATCTCCGCTGATACGGGACATCGGATGGGCCTGCAATAGACAAATGATCGATATATGTATGTAGTGTGAATCTGGAGGTCCATCGGAAATTGAATCGATTTTTCCCCCCGCCGCGCTCGAAGACTTACGCTCGAAAAGATTTAGATCTCCCGCAACTGCTCAACTCTCTAAAGCGGAAGAGAACCCAGAGAATCCTTCAGCTCCTTGGTATGCGTAACTCCACAGTTCTCTACAAGCTCGACCGTGAATCAAGCTGGGGTAGTTTGGGAATTCGCATCAGCCGCTGGAGTAGCTCAATTCATAGAAGCCTCGCTCCATAAAGCGTGTAGAGCGGGAGAGGGCAAAGTCGGGCATCTTAGATTCGGGCATCTAAGATTCGGGCAAGTGATACGTAACCCTTTAACCTGTTGATACGGAACGACATTGGATTCGGACTCCATGGATTAATTTCAGCTTGAGTCTAATTCATTGGTACGTTCTTTTTGAGCTATTTTCGGGGTGCTTACCACACTAGTCTGCCTGTCCCGGAAGCCTAATGCGGGACTGATTCTCGATTTTCCGAAAAATTTGGCTTCGATCTCAATGAACCTTGAAGGAAGACTGGAGCTGAAATGGTTTACGGCGAGGCTATTCTGTAGTTCAGTCTGGAATTTCTTCCATATAGCTGGGAGGCGGCGCGGCGTGTCTCGCGATAGTACTCTTAGGTGAGGGCTTGACAAACTTCGACTTTCTCCTCCTGTATTCGTGAAACTGGTTTATATACTAGGGTGTTGAAATGAAAAAACGCTGAAAGAGTTGAACGAAGGACAAGGTTGCTTGCGGCAACTTACGCCCCGATTCCGGACGTTTAAACTCTTTTTTCCGACACAATTTCGATCTCCGGCCGGCATCCGGCGCCAAGCCGCTACACTGACACGACTGTTTGACTCTCTTACACTCTCTCCGCCTCGCATGCAGACGTGCTCGATAAGATATGTCATTACATGTCTCGGCGCTAAGATTTCTCCCAACAGTCGGCTATCCTGACAATGGGACGTCCTCGTCGCCTAGAGTTAATTAACCTACATATGTATGAACGCACAATGGGTTGGAATGTTGTTTCCAGCCTACAGTCTAGCATTGCAAATCGACATATACGCTTATTTAGATCGGTCGAACATCTCCTTCTTTTTGATGACTCGGGTTGATCTCCTGAGCGGCGCTGTCTCTGCTTTCGGATCTGAGTCGGCTGGGGTCTCTGACTCGCTCGGTGTCTTCGGAATCGGGTCTTGTGCGTCGTTTGTGCATTGATGCTGAGAAGCGCTTGGCAATCGGTCACCAGCTTGAAGCGACGCCGACGTCCGATGAGGAAACGCCTGAACTTCTCCAACGAATATGCGATTGCCAGCAGTTCCAGTCGCGTCGAGTGGTACGACGTCTCGGTGGGGCTGCATTTGCGCGAGGTGCATCGTACTACATAGTTGCAATCGGTGGGACTCGTCTTCCTGAAAGAGCATCCCGGCGAGTCCGATTGCCGAAGCATCCGTGTGTAGTTCAGCGGGAGCTGCCGGGTCGAAGAGTTTCAGGATCGGCGGTGTCCGTATAGCCTCTTTGAGTCGCGCGAACGCGTCGCCGTGTGCATCATTCCAGACAAACTCTGTCCGAGTAGATGTCAACCCAGGAATTGGCGCACTTGGGTAACGTTTGCTGGCGTCGGAAACTCCTCGATTGCCTGGAGCTTATCCTCCGTAGGTGCGACTGTTCCGTCCTCGATCTTCAAGTTCATAAATGTCACCTCTTGGCATCCGAATCGGCATTTCGACGGATTCAAGGTGAGTTTTGCGCTGCGAAGACTGCTGAAGACTTCTCTCAGTGTCCTCGTCAAATTCTCGAAGGTGCTCCCGTCAAAGAAGTAGAAACACCTTTTCTCTCTTCTTAGCGACTCGAGAACCAACGACACGAGATGATTGAAGATCGCCGGACCGTTCTTGAACCCAAACGGCATACGATTGAACTCTCCGCTTGAATCCGGCGTCGTGAAGGCTGAGTACGGACGGGCTTCCCTCGCGAGGGGTACTTGCAGGAACCCCTGCTTGAAGTCTAGTTGAACGAACCAACGAGCCGACGTCATGTCCATCAACTCGTCCTCCAGGTTCGGGATTGGCCAATGCAGGTCGACAGAGACGGCGCACATTGACTTCCACTCTCTTGCTAGGAGGCTTACCGGGGCATAGACGCGTGACGACAAACGCGGGGCTCGCGAACGGGCTTCTCGTGCCCGAAACGATTCCGGCCCCTTTCCATTCCTGCACCTGCTTTTCCATGAACGCTCGATCCTCGGGTGCAAGTCTGTAGTGCTCGGATCGGCCCGGTAGCTGACCAGGTTTCAGTTTGATGTCCGCCTCAATCAAGTCTGTGCAGCCCAGCTCCTGTAAATTGAATGAAAAGACATCGGGGAACTCATTGACAAGATTCAGGACTTGGGATTGTTGATCAGGAGTGAGCGATGGTCCCAGATTGATTTCTTCCATTGCGATTCATTTCTCACAACCTACGGCTCTATCGGACGACTCTATAACGCCTGCGGCTCTGCTTGGGGCAACGATCGAGGAGTCTTCCGACAACTCGGCAATACTAAACTCCTCTTCCGTCAGCACCTCGCATCTACCTAAGCGCTCTCCGGCACGCACCACCATCGCTGTCGGCACCTCGGTTTTCCACCGGAAGCTGCACGATTTCCCTTGCATCATAAACGAAATCTCGGTCCGGCGTGCGCACGATGACCGCCGAGACCGGCTCGGTCCGTGCCTCAACCATTGCGGCACTTCCCGGTCCAATCTCAACGTCACCCACCACGCACGGCCTGGCGGTGTTAGCTCGCCTGATCTTTTCCAGAGTCGATCTGGGAGGACCGACGAAGAACTCCTCATCGACACTCAACAACGTCAAGTGCGGCAAGTCCAGGAAGGTCTTCCCCACGCACAGATCCTCCGAAATAGCATGGTCCGGAGCGACCAGTGCTTCGATCCCCAATGCGACACCTTCGTCCACCTGCAAGGAATCGAAGATGACCTTCCCGAGGGTGTGAGTCGCCGGCGCACAGTGGGCCGGCGGCGGACAAAACTATTTCCCTCTCCCAAATCGCGCCGTCGCGCCCTCTAGCTGAGAGCGCTCCAGCAGCGATCTGACAGAGGAAATTTCATTTGGTTCCCGAGCGTTACACGACTTCATTTTTAATCAGATTTTGTAGTAGATATGTTCTATCATGAGATAAGTTCATGTTATGAGGGTCCTGTACAGATAATGAAAGCGCTGGCAGTATTTACGGAGACAAACTCCAAGTCTTCACTGAGAGAGCTCCCGAGGACGCTTGCGGAAAATCGCTATAGCAAGAGTGATACAGCGTCCGACGAATTGAGGTTCAGTTTTTCTGATGCCTGAGACACACAAGAAGACTCTGGAACAGATTTCAGCTGCGGACATCTGCGGGTTGGAATTTTCGGTAGGGTTGAACCTGGGAGAGCACGCCAAAGCCATGCTGATATTTTAATGTGGCAAGAAAACCCCAGAGAAGATACGCCGCGTACGATCCCGCTGATCACTGACTTGTGGTCTCCCCTCAGTCGACTAATAGAAATATCGCTCATTGGACCTAGAGTTTTATCTAGTTTACTCCTCGCTCGATCGCAGCAGCTCTAGAACATCCTGATTTACATGGATGTCTGATTGTTTTCTATCGCTTCTGAACGTATTAATGTACGGATCGGAGCGGGCGAGCATCATTTTCATCACATCATTATTGGTAGCCGATCGGTCCACTTTCCGTGAGTGAGAGAGCCGCAAGTTGCGAAACACCTTATTTTGCGCTTCTTGAGCTTCTTCGCTAATCATTTTGCTGCCGTGTACCAGAACCTTGTGGACGGAATTCGGCATTGGGTACCAATCATATAGCTTCACATATAGGCGTGCTGTCTCCAGGCAATAATGAGCGAACTTTTCGTCGTCGATTTAACTGTTGCAACAAATCGTATCTAACACCATTCCGAGTCGTCTTATCAAGGTTTCGTCTGATTTCAGACGTCTTTCGCAGATCGGCGAAGAAGCGTCTCGAAGTGTTGCCATCGTTTGATGTGCCATTGCCTCGCTTGACCACGTCAATGTTCAGTCCGAGCTGTTCTTTGAATGCATTTTGAATCGTCTTCTTCTTATTCGCTTTCGCTTCCTTCAATTCTCTAGTTGGAGCCTTCCATATTTTGGAGGCTTTTTTATACGCAATCTTCAGTAAGCACTCCATGAATTTGATACGAGCGTGTAGAGGGGACATGGACATATATCTGGAAGAGGTGGGTTTTGAGTACACAAGATCGAGGTTATTCATTTCACTTGGTAAGGCCCCACAAATAGAACATTTTAGCATATATGGAGTGGTTCTTATGGTTTGGAGGATTTTCCCGTCGATCATCGACAAGATCATCTCAAACTCGATAGAAAACCTACGCTCACCGACTTGGACTACAGCTTGTTCGAGCTTGGCAAGTTCGTTCTCGACCCTGCTGATCTCCAACTCTATCACTTTGATACTCTCTCTCTGATGAATTCGAATCTCATTGGACGGCAGAACCATGTGGAAGACGGCCTGGGATTCCGCCAATAGATTTTGGACGAGTCCTCTCGATGCCGAATTTCCAGAGGGACCAAAGATGTCAGGAATATGCTGGCATCTGAAGCTGTGGCATCTGCGAAACTCTGTTTATATTCGCTATGCCCCGACGACCCGTCGCATCCCCACTTCGCCACCAATTTCAGCTCGCTCTCTAAAGCTGTAATATGAGTCTCAGGAATTGACGAGCAGTGTGATTCAAAAGAGACTGTATATCGACGCTGCTCTCTTTCTCTGTTATCTCGATTTTTTCCGGGTAACAATCAGATTTTGCCGCTCTGACCTCGTTATAAGGAGGATAGATATCGAAGCCAATGCTCTCTGCTGAGAGCCGGATATCTCCGTACTGACTTTTACTCAGCAAGAGGGCTAATGCTCTCTCAGGGGTGAACCCCTCGTATTTCACGGCTCGTCGAATTAATTCGGGGCTCATCTCATCGCGAATTTTCTGAATTTTTCTGCGTTTGGTTCTCTCAGTGCACTCCTCGAACTTTTTTTGTGGTCGTCCTCCATTGCGTTTTGGGCTACGAACAACTTCTTGCTCAAGAGAATGAGGATGAACTAATACCTCTTCTTCAGGAGGGGGAACGGAAATAAAGCCTTCTTTCTCCACTCTTCAATGCCGGTAGGAAGTTCGTTCGGAGGAAGAACTCGAACTCTTCCAGCTGATGTGCTCCCAGTGCTGGGTGAACTGATTTGAAGGCTTCCACACATCGCACCAGATCCTTGCCATTGGCAAGGGCAATATGATAAAGCTCGCGATGCGACACATCAAATGATTCCATTGAGCCTGCCTCAAGCACGACACGAAGTTTCCACTCTTTGGGAGATTTTGATCTCATGCAGCTGACCAGCAGCTGCAAGCGTCTTCACAGCCCGGTTGAGGAAGCCGAACGACTTCGAAACAGAGTGTACGTCCACCTCGCGCGCTTGCGAGAACATTTTCCCAGCCAGCAATAATATGTCGGACGCTCTCCCAGGTTTAACCCGATCGGAAACGGTGCGTCTGCTAAGTGCATGTACATACATCCCGGGAACGTATTTGAGGGTGAACGAGTAGCGGCGGGATCGGAGCATCATCTTCTGGATGCGCGGGCTGAGGGTCGAGATGTCCTTCTTTACAATGCTCTCCAAAGGTCGGTGATCTGACTCGACGTTTACGTTCGTTCCCAAGATGTAGAAGCGGAAGTGATCGCATGCGAAGACGACGGCCAGAAGCTCCTTCTCCAGCTGAGCATATCTTTGCTGCGTGGGCGTAAGGCTAGCGGAGACATACGCGATCGGTCTTCCTTCTTGCATCGCATTTCGCAACTCTGTGAATAACCAAAAAAAAGTGAAACGAGTGAGCATTCTTGAAAGCCAGCGCCTCGTGGAGAAACGCGGAGGGATTGGGTGTGAAAAAGGAACATTGAAGTCCAGCTTGGGAGGGTTACTTTTCGGTCAAACGGCTTCGGGCGAACAGCAACGGGGAAGTGCATCCTGGGACCCGAGCCCTAACCCTTCGGAAATCGGGAATCCAGGGACTTAGAACCTTCATGGCCCAGTTGACGGCGTGGCCCAGATGACGTGCAACCCACACTCTCTGCCGCCGGGAAATGGCCTTGGAACACAGGAGAACAGGGAATCACAGGAGCTCTTGTGTGACACGTGCACACTGGAACTCTTTTTTTCTCTCTCTCGAGCAATTTTATTCCAATGTTCAGACACCGAACCATTCTCGCCCCGCAGATTCGGAGACGATTCGCCTCTCTCGTTGCATTGAGCATTCATAGACTTTCGTTATCATCTCCCAAAGCTGATTCGTATGAATAGTATCTGACTTGTGATTGTTGAACAAGGTGGTGTCAGCATACTTTCCGATCTACAATGCTGGACAAAATGATAGGGAATGTCGAATTTCGGTCACTTTTTTTCCACGCGAGAGATATCGGTGGAGTGATTTGCTGAGTTGAAATAATTCATAAGGATGAGTCCACACATTTTTGAAGTATTCAGCTGCTCTCCGTCTCCTGAAAAGGTCGAAATCCTTCTCGGCCCAGCGGAATGATACGGACTCCTTCATCTTTCATCAAGTTGAGGAAGTTTTAATGCACAAAGATGATAACTAATACTTTGTCGAGCCCCCGTTTGCCTCTAGGACAGCTGTCATTCGTCTTGGAAGTGATTCGAACAGGTTTTGGACATATTCTCGAGGAATTTTCGACCATTCCTCTCGAATCGCTGTTTTGAGCTCCTCTACCGTAGCAAACTGACGACTATTACGGTAAACGGCTCTGGAGAGATGTCTTCACACATTTTCGATGATGTTCAAGTCCGGAGAACGCGCGGGCCAGAGGAGCACTTCGATTTCTTCGCTAGCAAAGAAATTTTTATTTCTCTTTGCGGTATGAATCGCAGCGTTATCCTGCTGAAAGATGAAGCAACCCGCTTCCTCTGACGGCTCATTGGTCTCCAAGTACTGGTTGATATGATTTTCAATCATATCTTTGTATGTGTCGGCATTCATCCTTCCTGACACGAACTCGATCTCTGTATTCTTCAGATACCCAACTCCCGCCCATACCATTACACTTCCTCCGCCCATTTGTCGCTTAGAGAAAGTTTGTGGCTCTTTCCTGAGTTCGTGATAGTAGTAAGCATGACCGTCAGGTCCGTCCAAGTTGGACTTCTTTTCATCTGTAAATAAAATCACCCTCCACTGCTCACACCAGGGTTGGGCACAATTACTTTGCAAAGTAATTGCAATTACCAATTACTAATTTCCGTCCAAAAAATTGAGCTCAATTACAATTACCAATTACTTTCATCGCCAGTAATTAATTACTGAGTAATTAAATTACTTTTCAATTACTTTGATTACCCTAAAGTCCCGCAGATAAGGAACCCTTCAGCGAACCCAAGAGTCCCGCGTATAAGGAACCTTCCGTATAAGGAACCTCGCGTATAAGGAACCTTCCGTATAAGGAACCTCGCGTATAAGGAACCTTCCGTATAAGGAACCTCGCGTATAAGGAACCTCGCCTCAAGGAAGCCTTCCGTAAAGGAAACTTCTCGAAGACCCTAGCAACCGAGTTCTCTGATATCCGACCAAAGATCTTGAGTGGGTTTCTCACCGAAAACTCCGTATTATTCGTATTCTGAAATATGAGTCTTCAGATGAGACTGAAGGAAATCGCGTCAAATGCTTATTCGAATGCAGGTGCGCGATGTTTCTCCGCTATCTCCCGGGAACAAACGAAGACATATCGGAGCCCCGACTGGGAATGATGATCCATTTTGTCGGGAACTCTTCGTATCTCTCATCATCAGCGGACCGATCATCTCGAATCGGGAACCTCTCAGATCGCGCAATGATGTTCCCTCAGATGGCATCCCGGATTCAATTGAGAACTGGTTTAGACTGACATTAGGTTAAATTAGGTTCAGAGAAGAACTTGTGGGAAGCGCGATTTATAGAAGCTATGATCGCGATCGGCACGTGTAATGATGGAAGGGTATGGCTAATGGAATTTGCGTCAACATGCTCACAAACGGTAGGTTTCAAATCCGCGCTGAAGTGAAGAATCGGAGAAAGTTCTCCATTTCTTCGGGGAACTTTTCGAACTTTGTTCGAATGGATTCAGCGTTCTCATCTTGGTTAGAGATTGCACGTGACATGATGTAATGTAGGGATCTAAAGCAATTTATAGGAATCAATGATGAAAATATCAATATCAAAATGGACAGTTCCGACAGTTTTTTTCTCATTCTGAGCGTTCACTCAGCAGAGCCGCTAGTTCGTCTTCGCTGCTGTCGGAGTCATCCGACGATTGAGATTCTTCAGACCGCGTGAGCTTGTCATCATCGTCAGTCACTGATGCATTGCTGTCGATGGATTTTGTGTCACTCTCTACATCGTTCTCCGAAGGTTCTTCCTCGGCTTCATCGAGCGCGGACGGGTCTCCTGGATCTGAAGTCAAAGCTTTCCAGAAACCATTTATGATCGTTTCGGACGAAACAGCATCGAATGCTTGCTTGACAATTCCAGCAATCTCCGAGTAGCTCATCCTCTTCCGTCGTCCCGACTTCGTGTAGGAGGCCGCTCTTTCATTCGACATCCAATTCTCCCAAAGACGTCGAAGATTATCCTTGAATACCTTGTTCACGCTTACATCAAGCGGCTGGCAAAGCTTCGTTAGACCTCCTGGGATAATTGCGATTTTAGAGTGTGACTTGAGCTCTTCCTTAACCCTGTCTGTTAAATGACAGCGGGCCGAGTCCATGATCAGCATCGACTTGGATGGATCTTCCTCATGTAGTAACCTCTCTTTCCATACCTCGTTGAGCCACTCTACCATGAGAGTTTCATTCATCCATCCTTTGACATTCACTTTTATCAAAACGCCGGATGGGAACTGCTCTTTCGGAATGCGTTTTTTTTTGAAAATCAGCATTGGCGTCAGCTTCTCGCCAGCAGCAGTTACGCCGAGCACGACAGTCAAGTTGGTTTTCTCGTGACCGGTGCTATCAATTTTCACATCCTGACTTCCTCTAACGCTCACCGTCCTACCAAAGACGATATCGAAGGGTACCGGAACTTCATCCATGTTACCCAGGTTTGAAGGACGTATGTCTGCCGTGCTTCGTTCAATGAATTCCCTGAAAGCCGCTACTTTTTCAGCGTAATCGGTTGGCAGAGCCTGGCCCACACTTGTGCGTCTTCTGACACTCAGTTGGTTTCGTTTCATGAATTTTTGAACCCATTCTTGTGAAGCCTTGAAATTCGGATCGCCGTTTGCGCGAGCATCTTCGACCGCTTTTCTCTGGATGTCTGAAAGCCTGACCGCTCGATGCTTTTCTCTTCTTTCCAACACCCAGGCTTTGATTCTAGCCTCCATCGCCTCACTGTAGACTTTTCCCTTCCTGAAGGCTCGCCGAGTTTTCAACGTTCGCGACAATTCCTTTTCTTGTCCATTCCATCGGTGGATCATACTTTTGGAAATGCCGTATTTCAGGGTACAGGCTGTCATCCCGTGAACCTTGTAGTACTCTATGGCTTCCAATTTTTTTTGCGCGGTGTATGAGATTCGCATTGCTTGGAATGAAAAATGGGAGAACGTTAGATTTACGTTTCCGAAACAATCTTGCATTTTTGAGCGGACCTCAACGAGGGTTTCGATGTTGAAATTCGAGTCAGACAGCTCAAAATGTTGTAGAGAGTTGTAGAGGTACCTAGTCTCTGAAGAGTATTAACGGAAAAATACTCCTTCTCGAAATGATATTCGAGATGTGAGATTTGTCGCTGCGTTGCGAATCTTAGACTGTCGGATCGATGATCACTGGACTCATATTTCGGAGCGAAGCCACAGAGACGGCCCAGCTCGCTCTTCTCGCAAATCCAAAACATTACGTAGCGACCCGTCGCACAGCGGGTTTGCAGCGGAAAAAAATAAGCTGCAGCAGTGAGGCACTTCTCGTGGTATTCTGGGGGTTTAGGGGGGTGCCTGAGACCGATTCCGCTGGAAAATGGCTGCAGATACCGATTCTTCCAGATTTTCCAGAACGGAAAATTTTACTGAGACCTCTCAGCTTTGTTCTGTGGACTTGAGTGTGTAGCTGAGGAAATTTCAAGCTACCTATTTTAAAAAAAAAGATGACCGAAATCGGTCCCGGATCAAGGGAGCTAGGGACGAAAGAAGAAATGGAATTCCACGGCGAGATGTGCCAATCACCTACTGATGGTTGCAGTCCCTACAGTCATGGATCCATATTGTACGTATGGGCGAGCCCACGAAGGACCTCTAATTTGTCGAGTCAAGTCAAGTCAAGTCAATTTATTGAGCCAGGGTACCAAAGTGCCGTATGGCCTATCATTTAGAGTATTATTGAACATCATTCCACGTCAATGTCACGGTTGTTTTCACCATCGAACCGTTTTACATTTCTTTGAGTAGGAAATCGATGAGTCGACGGTTGAAGACTCCTGCTGATTCGATAACTCTAATCTCATTTGGAAGATTGTTCCAGTTCCGGGGGAGAGTGCAGTACAGGCTTTGTTCAGTAATCACAAGGCGGCAGTTAGGAACTCTGTAGGTATTCTTGAATCTCGCAGACCTGTTTGGTCGGAGAATGAAGTCATAGGGTCCGCCGATATTCATGACACCACGCAAGACCCGATGACCGGTGACACCCAGTTTGAGAGCGACGATGGATCGGATTTTGAGGATTTTGTATCTACGGTACCATGCTGTTACAGAGGTGTTTCTCCTCAGGCCTCTAATTGCTCGGATGGAGTAATTTTGAAGAGTCTGTGCAAACCGAATGGTGCTTCCAAAGGAATTTCCCCAGTGAGCTAAACCGTATGTAAAGGCGCGTTCACACTGTAACCACCGCCGGTGGCACCACCGCCGGTGGCACCACCGCCGGTGGCGCACGGTGCGGCGGCGACTGATCACCGAGCATCCTCAGTGATCTGATGGAAACGTCGAGGAGACTAACGGTCTTGAGGGAAATCGCCAACGGTGGTTTCGCGCGAGATGTAAACAAAACAAAAGGGAGCAGATTCAAACATTGGAGAAGCGGTAGTTAACAGCGAAGATCAGGTCGAATAGTTCACCAGGTGTCGTCGAGGAAAAACGCGAAAATTCAGTGAGAACCTGGGCTCCTCGACGGGCTCAATGGCCTCGCAAAGTGCAAAGAGTAAAGAGCTGATACGCGCTGCCGTCGACGTCGTGATACAGGCCGCAATTGCGGACCTCAGCAAAAACCTTAAGGCAAAGACACGGAAAAGACGTCGGTTCTGGGTGAAGCCGTGGATCCAGGCTCGGTGCGAGCTAGGTGCATCGACGACGCTCCTCATGGAATGGCGTACTCAGAGTCCAGAGGATTTCCAGAATCATCTCAGGCTGGATTAACAGCAGTTCCGGTTCTTGTTGGAGAGAGTACGTCCGTACCTCGAAAAAAAAGATACGTGGTTTCGTGAAGCACTCCGGGTGGATACCAAGCTTGAAATGAGTTTGCGTTATTTGGCAACGGGAGACAATTTGAGCACACTGAGCGCCTTGTACAGGGTCCCCAAGAACACGTTCTCAGTGTTCTTCCCGGAGGTTTGTCGAGCAATTTATCGCGCGCTGGAGGAATTCATACGGGTGAGAACAATTTTATTGCAAATATCAAATGCTGATGAAATAGACTGGGAAAGATTCCCAGACGTCAGAGCGCGGTGTAGTGGGGAGGGTTCGCGGCGTCCTCGTCGTCGCTAGGGGGAGCACCGGAATGGGAACGCACGGGAGTGGCAACAGCTGAACTTCCGTAGAAACTCGCGGGGTTCGCAGCTCGGACTACAGAAAGGCGTGCCTGGCTCAGAAGATGTTGGATTTCTTCTTGACATACAAGTGCCTGCTCTAAGGGCAGACGTTGCAATTGGTCGGCGACACTTTGACCAAAAATTTCGAAGTCGTTCGGCTGCTGGAGTTGGTTGGCGGCTGCGAGGTTCTTGAGGTGTTCGATTGCACCGCGAAGAGCTTCGGTGGTCGCGGCGGGCGGCCCCGCCGCCGCTCGAGACTGCGCTTTCCTTTTGCGTGGGGGTGGCCGTTGAGACTCCTCTGAGCGAGAACTCGTTGACGTTTGACTCGTAGGCCGCGGCTCTTCTTCTTCGATATCCGGCTCCTGTGCCTCCTGTGGTCGTTGTTCCTCCTCCTGCGGACCCTCTCGGCTGTCCTGGCCGCTGGGTGCTCTCANCCTCAGTGACTCACCCTCAGCTGTTCGAAGGATAGAGTAGACTAGAATTCGCAGGGAAGGCCAACGGTTCGGTTTCGCTGCTATAGAGCCACGCGGTCGGTCGTCGTCGATCGAAGTCAACTGGTTGTGAATTCGAGGGAGGGAAAATGCGATGTGTTTGAACGTCGCATTGTAACACAAAGCGAACGTCGCGCCATCGAACTCTTCAGCGCTTTGGAGTCGGAGCATTTTTTCGAGTAACAATCGCCAATGAGCTTCTTATGGAATTCTAGAGTAATTGAAAAGTAATTGAAAAATAATTGAAGTTTCGGACGAATTACATGGAGAAGTAATTAATTACTAATTACCAATTACGTGCGAGAAAAAAGTAATTGAAGCAATTACCAATTACTAATTGAGAAGTAATTAACCAGTAATTGGTAATTGAACCCTCAATTACCGCCCATCCCTGGCTCACACCAACGAACGTGGTTTCGGGCGAACTTGAGCCGATCGGTCTTGTGACGAATGGACGAAGGAGGACGCTTCAACAGCTTCTTTCGCTTCAGATTGGGAGTTTTCTTTAGCACTCTTCTCACACTACTAGCACTGGCCGTGACCCCCGCGGCATGGCGGATCTCCTGAGAGCTCATCCGACTGTTCGAAGCATGCCTGAGTATCGATCGCTCTTCGTTGTCGCTCTGTGATTGCACTTGGCCTTCCCGGACTTTTTGTTCGTACCATAAGCCTCCGGATAGGCTAGGAAATTGTAGATCACAGTTTTGCTCCGCTTCTCCTCCGCTCCTCTGTTATTCCTCGGACTGCTTTCTGTTTACTTCTCATGTAGAGAATCCACCGTTTTTCGCTGGTTGACAGCGAAGCGCCTTTTCTCATGGCTGGTAGCTCTGATAAATCAGCTGCTCGCATGGATTAGGTGCATTGACACTTCCCAAAATCAGGCAGGTCCAGCACTGTATCTCATATCACGTATCGGCGAGCTCGGAGCACGGCGAGATGTGCCAATCACCTACTGATGGTTGCAGTCCCTACAGTCATGGATCCATATTGTACGTATGGGCGAGCCCACGAAGGACCTCTAATTTGTCGAGTCAAGTCAAGTCAAGTCAATTTATTGAGCCAGGGTACCAAAGTGCCGTATGGCCTTTCATTTAGAGTATTATTGAACATCATTCCACGTCAATGTCACGGTTGTTTTCACCATCGAACCGTTTTACATTTTTTTGAGTAGGAAATCGATGAGTCGACGGTTGAAGACTCCTGCTGATTCGATAACTCTAATCTCATTTGGAAGATTGTTCCAGTTCCGGGGGAGAGTGCAGTACAGGCTTTGTTCAGTAATCACAAGGCGGCAGTTAGGAACTCTGAAGGTATTCTTGAATCTCGCAGACCTGTTTGGTCGGAGAATGAAGTCATAGGGTCCGCCGATATTCATGACACCACGCAAGACCCGATGACCGGTGACACCCAGTTTGAGAGCGACGATGGATCGGATTTTGAGGATTTTGTATCTACGGTACCATGCTGTTACAGAGGTGTTTCTCCTCAGGCCTCTAATTGCTCGGATGGAGTAATTTTGAAGAGTCTGTGCAAACCGAATGGTGCTTCCAAAGGAATTTCCCCAGTGAGCTAAACCGTATGTAAAGGCGCGTTCACACTGTAACCACCGCCGGTGGCACCACCGCCGGTGGCACCACCGCCGGTGGCGCACGGTGCGGCGGCGACTGATCACCGAGCATCCTCAGTGATCTGATGGAAACGTCGAGGAGACTAACGGTCTTGAGGGAAATCGCCAACGGTGGTTTCGCGCGAGATGTAAACAAAACAAAAGGGAGCAGATTCAAACATTGGAGAAGCGGTAGTTAACAGCGAAGATCAGGTCGAATAGTTCACCAGGTGTCGTCGAGGAAAAACGCGAAAATTCAGTGAGAACCTGGGCTCCTCGACGGGCTCAATGGCCTCGCAAAGTGCAAAGAGTAAAGAGCTGATACGCGCTGCCGTCGACGTCGTGATACAGGCCGCAATTGCGGACCTCAGCAAAAACCTCAAGGCAAAGACACGGAAAAGACGTCGGTTCTGGGTGAAGCCGTGGATCCAGGCTCGGGGCGAGCTAGGTGCATCGACGACGCTCCTCAAGGAATGGCGTACTCAGAGTCCAGAGGATTTCCAGAATCATCTCAGGCTGGATGAACAGCAGTTCCGGTTCTTGTTGGAGAGAGTACGTCCGTACCTCGAAAAAAAAGATACGTGGTTTCGTGAAGCACTCCGGGTGGAAACCAAGCTTGAAATGAGTTTGCGTTATTTGGCAACGGGAGACAATTTGAGCACACTGAGCGCCTTGTACAGGGTCCCCAAGAACACGTTCTCAGTGTTCTTCCCGGAGGTTTGTCGAGCAATTTATCGCGCGCTGGAGGAATTCATACGGGTGAGAACAATTTTATTGCAAATATCAAATGCTGATGAAATAGACTGGGAAAGATTCCCAGACGTCAGAGCGCGGTGTAGTGGGGAGGGTTCGCGGCGTCCTCGTCGTCGCTAGGGGGAGCACCGGAATGGGAACGCACGGGAGTGGCAACAGCTGAACTTCCGTAGAAACTCGCGGGGTTCGCAGCTCGGACTACAGAAAGGCGTGCCTGGCTCAGAAGATGTTGGATTTCTTCTTGACATACAAGTGCCTGCTCTAAGGGCAGACGTTGCAATTGGTCGGCGACACTTTGACCAAAAATTTCGAAGTCGTTCGGCTGCTGGAGTTGGTTGGCGGCTGCGAGGTTCTTGAGGTGTTCGATTGCACCGCGAAGAGCTTCGGTGGTCGCGGCGGGCGGCCCCGCCGCCGCTCGAGACTGCGCTTTCCTTTTGCGTGGGGGTGGCCGTTGAGACTCCTCTGAGCGAGAACTCGTTGACGTTTGACTCGTAGGCCGCGGCTCTTCTTCTTCGATATCCGGCTCCTGTGCCTCCTGTGGTCGTTGTTCCTCCTCCTGCGGACCCTCTCGGCTGTCCTGGCCGCTGGGTGCTCTCATCTCCGGACTCTCAGCGCGCTGCAAGGGAATGGCCTTCTAAGTAGTACTCCTCTCTGATCGCAGGTGCCAAAGACCGAAAACCAATGGGAACGCGTGATCGCGGATTTCGAGGAGCTCTGGCAATTCCCGAACGCGTGTGGCGCGATCGACGGCAAACACATCACGATTCGCTGCCCTCCTGACTCGGGATCGTACTACTTTAACTATAAAAAAAAATTCAGCATCATTTTGTTTGCCGTTGTTGATGCCAAGTACAACTTCCTCTATTTTGACGTCGGAACAAACGGCCGGGTGAATGATGGTGCTGTCTTTTCCCAGTCTGCCTTCAATGGCGCTTTGCAAGACGGGTCGTTGCATGTGCCCTCGCGGGGAGTCTTCGTCGCCGATGACGCGTTCCCGCTTCAAACCAACCTCCTAAAACCCTATTCGAGATGCGGCCAGCTCACGGAGAGTCAGAAGATTTTCAACTACAGGCTGTCGCGAGCTCGACGTGTTGTCGAGAATGCGTTCGGACTCTTGACGGCTAGGTTTCGCATTTTTGAGCACCCTATTCCCCTCGCCCTAGAGTCCACGGAGCTGGTGGTGAGGGCCACCTGCGCTCTGCATAATTGGCTGGGAAAAAGCTCCGATCGGCCCGGTCCCTCTAGCCAACGACCTGTCGTGCGTCGCCGTGAAGACGATACGCCCTCCGACTCCAGCGCTGCTCACGGACTTCACGCGCTCGCCGCCACTCGCCACAGACACCATTCCACAGCAGCTGGGAGAGTGCGAGATCTTTACGCCGAACGCTTCCTCACGACGGAAAGTGTGTCTTGGCAGTGGGGCATGGTTTGAAACTTCACGGAGTTCCCCTATGAATAAAATGTAGGACTTGTTACTCACCTCCAAATTTGACGTGCTCTTCCTGGCAGTGGTCGTCCTCCGCAGAAAAGAGTCGGCTTCGTTGAACCAGGCTAACCGAGGGATGTAGACATCCGCGGTTCCAGCGCCGCTCCTCTCAGAGTCTCGAATCTTCTTCAGCTCCATGCCGTATCGAGTTCGTATCGCCTTCAGTTTCGCCTTCAGGTGTGNCACCACCGCCGGTGGCGCACGGTGCGGCGGCGACTGATCACCGAGCATCCTCAGTGATCTGATGGAAACGTCGAGGAGACTAACGGTCTTGAGGGAAATCGCCAACGGTGGTTTCGCGCGAGATGTAAACAAAACAAAAGGGAGCAGATTCAAACATTGGAGAAGCGGTAGTTAACAGCGAAGATCAGGTCGAATAGTTCACCAGGTGTCGTCGAGGAAAAACGCGAAAATTCAGTGAGAACCTGGGCTCCTCGACGGGCTCAATCCGCGGCTCCGCGGTTCCAGCGCCGCTCCTCTCAGAGTCTCGAATCTTCTTCAGCTCCATGCCGTATCGAGTTCGTATCGCCTTCAGTTTCGCCTTCAGGTGTGGAGCCGTGAGGCCCGGGAGCCCCAGGTCCACAACCATCAACTCAAAGGCTCTCTCCCGGAGGTTTGCCTTTCTATAGTCGCCGCTCGTATTGTCCCAAAGACACTCGTAAGAACGAAACGTCTGTAGGAGCGGCACAATGTCGGTGTGTTTCCATGGGTACGACATGATCTTCCGGATGTCTCGAGTTTCGAGCCTGCGACGTGCTCACTCTTGCTATACTGCTCGCCCTGTCGACTCGAAGCCACCGTTGGTGGTGCAGATCACCCGCCGCTTGATCCAAGAGCTCCTGACGCCACCCAATTCAAAATCCTGCCGCCGCACCTTTCACTCTCTCCCATGCGGTCCGTAGTCCGTAGACTGCAGTGCTAGCTGGCGGTGGTTCCACCGGCGGTGGTGCCACCGGCGGTGGTTACAGTGTGAACGCGCCTTAAGCAATGGCTCAACCTGAGCTCGGTAGATCTGGAGGAGGAGGGCTGTGTTAACGCCTATTCTTCTGAGTCTCGCCAAGGTTCTGAGGTGGGGAAGCCAGCTCATTTTCTCGTTGAGGGTCAGGCCAAGACACCTGACACTCGGACTGAAAGGAATACGATAACCTGCAATGTCCAGGCCAATATCGTCAGTGACGAGCCTCCTTCTGGGGTCGTGGAAAGCTACCACCTTGGTTTTCTTGGAGTTGACGGCCATACCGAAGCTGTTAAAGTGCGCAATCGCAGTCTCAACTCCTCTTTCAACCACCGCAAGCGCTCCCAAGTCACCATTGGAAACGTCAACCTCAAATAGGAGTGTGGAGTCGTCTGCATAAACGATTGGTTTGCACGGAACGTCGCTCTCGATCGCTCGGAGAACAAAGTTCAGGTATACTATGAAGATAAATGGCCCAAGAACAGACCCTTGCGGTGTGCCGATCGAAACTGTCTCAGGAGCGGATACTAGGCCACCAAGTTTGACATAATGCTTTCGAGAATCCATGTACGATTTGAACCATCGAATGCACACGTCTGAGCAACCCAACTTCAAGAGGACCTTCTCAAATATGGCGTGATCTAGGCAGTCAAATGCATTCGCGATATCAAGAAAGACAGCAACACAACATTTTCCCCTATCGGCGGTCATGACGACCTCATGCCATATATGAGACAACTCGATCTCCGTCGACAGAGAGCGACGGAATCCGAATTGGTTCGGACTGAAGAACCCGATGCCATTGAGGAACTCCTCAAACTGCCGCTTTACAATTCGTTCGAACAACTTGGTCAAGAAACATACCAATGAGATCGGTCTATTATTTCCGGCTTTGGATCTAGAACCACTCCCCTTGTACAATGGGAGAATGGACGCATTCTTGAGAACCGACGGAAAAGAACCAGTAGACACTGAAAGATTGAAAACGGCAGTCAGAGGCTCCTGTGGCCGACAGACGAGAGCGACCGCCTCGCTCGGCTGTCGGCAGTCAACATGAGGAGTGGAAACACCGGGGAGGGAGCGCGAGGCGGTCTGGGTACGGGCTCCGGGGAAGGTGGTCGCCGCGGAGAGGACACGGATGGTTGCTGCGCGCGTGCAGGAAGAACCGGGGGTGCTGAAACGGGGAAAACCATTGCCTCTGAGACAAGAAAAGAGGAAAAACCGGAAGCTGGTTGACTCGAAGGCGGGAAAAATAGCTTTGTGTGCTCACCTGTTGGGAGTTCGAGATGCTGAAGAAGGTCCCGGAACGGTTGAAGCATCTCTCGGAGGGCTTGTAGGGCACTGAAGGTTGCCCGCGGGCACCCGGTTCTGCGAACAACTCGCGAGGCTTCGCGAAAGTAGTCACGCTGGCTATCGGTCAGAGCTTCGTAGATGTCGCGGGACCTGGCGATGCGGCGGCTTTCTGGTAAACGGCGATGGCGAGAACAGAGACCGGACAACACCAGGTCCAGGAGACCTACAGGAGATGTAGCGAAGGTATGCCAACGGTCGAGTCTTCCCGGAACGCGTTCGTGGTGATGCATCCTGGTTTCGGTCGAACAAGTAACTCCAAAAGAACAGCAAGAAGTGAATGCTCGGCGACGCCTAGGGTCCTTTTATATGTTCGAGGTAGGGTGGAAGTTGCCGAAAAGGCGTGGTTTGAAAAACGGAAGAAAAATGGCGCCAGAAGTCGCGTCGAGCGTAACCGGAAACTCTGCACTAGGTCTCGAACATCGAGATTCCCTCAAGCCAGCCTTGTACACACATGGATTCTAAATCCTAGTCGTCTCCTTCTCTCTTCTTTAGGGTAGAATAGATGGAGCGAAGTAAAAAGAGTACTCGAATGTGGAATGTTACAATTTATTAAGGGGAAGTATGTCTCCAACGGAGGTATCCCATGGCGCAAGTGTAATGGGCAACAATGTACCTAGGTCCTCGGACACTAGGTCTCGCAGGATGGTAGCAATATGTCAGGAAATTAAGAAATGTCAATCAATGTGTGTGGCGGGAGTGTGGCCGACAGACGAGAGCGACCGCCTCGCTCGGCTGTCGGCAGTCAAATGAGTAGTTCCGGTGGAGGCCGCTAGGTGGCGCTGCCGAAACAGCCGGCCGCGGCCATCTCTCTAGCGACTCCTCATGTTGAGCTTTGTAATGGCAAAACTATACTTAGGTACGTGTCCAGGGACACATAGCGTCATTACAGAGGGATGAGATTATCAAGGACAAAGTTTATCAATAAATAAAGCAATAAAGCATGCCCCTTCAGCCAGAGCTGCTGGTCCACGGCGAGCAGACAACTGTCGCGACGGGTCAGTCAAAAACACTGACCTCTCACTGTTAACCAGACAGCCGTTCCACGAGGACGGCTTAGGAGCGAGTCTCAACTCGCTATTTATCTAGTGCAATCCTGCACCTCTGGCTCGAAGGAGGCTGCGGCCCATACACCGGCAACTACAGTGTTTTCCTTTGAGAGTCCGGCAGGTGGGATTTGCCACAGCTCCTGAATCAGGTGAGCGAAGTCCGCGATGATGCGGCTGGGAACGGAGTCCAGAGAGCCAGTGAAGTCGGTTTTAATGTCCTTGATTGTCCTTCCTAGCTCGCTCGGATCGACCTCGCGCAAAGAGAATCCGCCGTCAAATCGGTCAGAAGAGTCAGCTCCCGAGAGCTCAGGGGGACAGCCAGGTCTGAGGTGTTCGGTAGTTCTGGTTCCAATGTTGGCGAAGTGCTCGTTCAGAGCCTCAATAATTAATTGCGGCTCCTTGATTGAGACGTCGCCGACCACGAGGGAGGAGGGAATTCCTCCACCAGTTTTACCTCGAGGTGTTACCTCTTTGTCGAGTATATCTAAGATACGCTGATCATTCTCGAGATATTTATTTCGTTTTCTAAGCATGTATCTTTCGAGAGCAGCATCCTTGTTATGCTGGACTGCTCGAAGTCCCTCAATGAATTGTCCAGGATGGTGAACTTGGAAGTGGCGCTGCAGACTCCTGTGGAATCGTTATTGATGGTGCGCTCGTATACAGTCCAAGTCGCCACGGGAAAAAGTGCTTCACGCCTTGCGAGGTTTCCGTCGACCCCTACTTGGAGTCGACCAATGTAGTTATCCTCGAACCAGTCGGCGACTGGCTCCAATCTCTCTGGGAAGCTGCTGTAACGGAATGCTCGGCTCCAACCGCCGACTCTTCTCGTAAGACGGCCGGAGAGCGAATGAACAGTTCCGTTTTCTTCCGCCAGAGGGCGCCCGCGGGCCTGCCGGTTGAAACACAGACAGTGTACCTAAAGTCGAAAGTGAATGAGTTGTTGAGATGCTATAACGATATATGTAAGTGAATGAATTATTTATGAGAGTCAGAATAATAAATTAGAGCTAAGGACTCTTTCTGGGGCACACGCTAAGGACACACGTCCAGGGGCACGTCTGCGCCAGGTCGAGTGTGCTGACGTGCACATGCCATACATTCGTTCAACCTTCGTGCCAGCGCACGGAAGGGCAAGCCAGAGCTTGCGAAACCTGGAAGTTCTGTGTTGGGTACTCAGAAGGAGAGCCGCGGCCTGTGAAAACCAAATCTCGTGTTTTCCATTTCCTTCCCCGAAAACCCGCAGGATTTTTCACAGCTGCCTCGGACGGCTCTTAGGTTAGACCATCCTCTAGCTGTTCAGGGGGAATGACTAACGCCAGGAATGTGATCATTTTCGCTTGGAAGGAATCCATCAGTGCTTTCTCAGAATCCATTGAGATTGCTGCGGGGCTCAGGGACGGCCATCCGAGGGTGATCACATTGTAGGATCGTGGGCCTGAGCAACTGGGCGTGGGGATCACAATTAGCACTGGATTCATTGAATGCCACTGTGACAGTCGGCCGGTCTTCTACAACTGAACTTTTGTTTCTATATCGCATGTCGTGTATGCACCCCTTTCCGATAAACTCTCTCTGCGCGCTGGGAGAACGCGCGGCTTTCGAGGACTCTTGAAACTCTATCCAGTCGACATCCTCACAATATCAAGCATCTTGAATGAAATCAAGAAAGTTCAGATCGGTCAAATGAAGTTCATCGTCGTAGTGTCGTCCCATACACCGACCTATGTTTTCTGAATCATTCCCGAACTCCCCTTGTTGTATGCAGCTTGAGTCTTAATTGGCATTAGAACGTAACACAATGGAGTAACGTTGCCTGGCCCATCTGCCAATATGACGAACACTAGCGTTAAAAAGGTGGATTGTGATGGGTGGAGAGAGGTCAGAGGACGATAGGGCAGGGGGAGCCGAGGAGGGTGCGACGTAGACTGAGGCGAAGAAGTTTCGGAATTCCTCAGCGATGACGGCCGGTGAACTTATGAGGCGTTCGGATCGCATGTCACGCAGGGCTGTGATGGCTGGGTTGGTGCGGAGGCGGTCGTTGGCGTACTTGAAGAAGGAGCGAGGGTTGGAAAAGCAGAGCTTGCTCTCGTGCATGGCTCGGAGGCGGCTGGTAGCCTTGCTAAATTTGTTCAGGGCAGAGTGACGGAGCGAGGCTTTTTCTGATTTACTGTTGTGCAGTCGTGCAACGAAAAGCTCCAGGGAGCTACGAGGCGTGTGTTTGACACTGCTTAGGGGAACATGTAGTGAGATGAGGTCGAGGAGGAGGTTGGAGAGACGGGCGTACATGTCCTGTACATCCGCGCAATCGCGGAAGTAGTTTGGCCAATCGATGGCCAGGTTGACGGCGGCCATCTCGTTGTATGCAGCTTTTCTGAAGTTACGGAGGAGTTTGACGTCCGGCGGGTGGCTGGAGCGAGAAAGTGAGAATGTGAGAGCAGCGTGATCGGTTTTGAAGGGCGGTTGGGTGATCTGGAGGTCCTCTATGGGCTATTTTTGAGTAGGAGGTCAAGTAGGCTTCCGGATGACGGACGCGTGATGCCTAGGCATGGCAAATGACCGCAAATTTCAGAACCGCGGTTCTCAAGTACCCGCCACGTGCGAAACCGGAACCGCGGTTCCGAACCGCAATGGATCCGCCAATTTCATTTGGTACTTTCTCCACCGAAAGCGAACCCTCATTATGGAATCGAATCGATATCAGCGGGCTTAGCAACTCTTATGAGCATACAAGGACGTTTAATTTATTTTTATGAGCTGCACTCAAATGCTTTCTTCAGAACAAAAATATTGTTTTGAGTTTCCGGGGTGAGCTTGGCTCGGTTCTCCCCGAGCAACAGATGTACAATACTAAAGTCTTGTTCCGGTTCGATCGAGGTCGGAGGGATAGCTTCGAGAATTTTACGACACAAATTCAGATGGTCTCCCGCTGACGTGCACATGCGGCTGGTCGAGTAATTCACAAGCATTCGGGTAAGCCCTACAAAACTTCACTACTGACATCGATTAAGAGAGCATTCTAACAACGGCGGACAGAATCGCTGAGCCTTCCCCGTCTTTTTTCATCTTTTCAGAACCGCGGTTCCGAACCGCAAAAATGCTGCGGTTCCTGCGGTTCCAAATCCAAATAAATTGTGCGGTTCTTGCGGTTCCGGAACCGCGGTTCGGAACCGCTGCCATGCCTAGTGATGCCACAGACGAGTTGGGAGAGTCCATTCAAGTCAAAAAACTGGGAAAAGATGTGCTCTCTGGTGTTGACGCCGAAGGGCTGAGGGTGGGGCCAGGTTATCCGAGGGAGGTTGAAGTCTCCCAAGATGACGATCGGAAATTCGGTGTCACAGAGAAATTCGAGGGTTGAGCATATGAGGGAGGTTCGGTCGAGAAGCAGCTCTGCGTTGCTGGTCGGAGAGGAGTACGCTATTACAAGACGCACGGGGCTGTTGTTGTCCGTTTGGATGTCTGCCGCATCGGACGTGGGGAAGGTGTTTGGTGAAGCTACTTCCTGTCGGGGTCAGAACCATTCCCAGATAAGTGGAGGAGTTCACATATTAAATTGGTTGTCCGTCGAGCCGCAGCTCATCAGAGTCCGGGACATAAGCACAGCGACTGAATTTCATGGCTTTCGTTTTCTCGATATTAATTTCGAGTTTCTTGGATCTTACATATGACACGAGTCATAAACCATTCCGTCTTGAATTTGAAATGTACACATTTGAGGTTTCAGAGAAATCTTTTCTCCGACAGACTTCATGTTGAAATCCGTAATAGGTCAGTCTACAGGTTCGGGCGCGGTCTGATCTGTTGGATGGCGAACGCCTTCTGATTTGATGTAGGTAATATTCCGCTCGTCGCGATTGGCAAACCTTTTCCAGAAGCCGTCCGGGGTGGTTCACAAATCTTGCTGCCGCTGCGCCAAAGTCTTGAGGCTTCTATGAGAAAATATTCAGGACAATATTTTGATATGATCGATGGTGGTCTAGGAGTGGTGACCCGAAGGACGCTATTTACAGGGTGGTCAACTTCCTCATCTTTTGGTCATGACACCTCAAATTCACTGGAATCAGCTCGCTAACGTTTCTCATCGTGATTTGAGAGCCGAATCAAATCATCGAGGAGAAATTTGCTCTCCAAATCCTCCCTGAAGAGATAGAACGGGAATGAACCGGAAATTGTAGCCGAGAGGACCAGCTTTCAGACAAAAAGAAAAGGTTTCCCAAAATCGGACGCGAAGTTGAGGAGCTATGACCAGAGAAATATGAAGAAAAAAATTGCCGACCTAAAATGACCTTCTGTACAAACGAAAATCCAACGAGAAGTCGCAATTTCAGGACAGATATGTGTAGGCAGCAATTTTTGTGAACCTGTGAACTACCCCACGGCTTTTCGAAGAGGTTTGCCAATTTAGGGGACCTCAGCGACGGCTACGAGGTGCTTGAGGTGCAGTCAAGTTTATAGTCTGGGACCCGGAGAAGTCTTCCCAACCGGAGGCCAGTGGCAACTCACGCTGCTGTCTGGGAAGGGTATGCACTGCCTGGCCGCGTACAGACAGTGGAATGGGAGCACCTTCAATTTGACAAACAGTTCCCCAGAAAGAGCGAGATAGTGAGAGTCTTCCACATTCCAAGCGGTCCTCTTTTGCAGTCTAAGTAGCTGGCGACATTGCCGGAGATAGGTTACACGTATCGAATATGAATATGGGACTCAATCAGTGAGAAGTAAATGCTTTTTTTTCATGTTCCGGGAGCAAATAGAGCGAACTCTGGCAAGTACCGCGATGCGTCTGAGCACCCTGGAACGAACCCGGTCAGCATTGTCTCTGGATCATCAGACATAACAAAAAACCGATCGCAAACTATTTCGAGCTGGATATTTCGTGAATGTTCATGCTTGCTGCCGGAAACTTTCTTCCAAATGTGCTGAATTTCGTCTTGCGTGAATTGAGATTTAGACGGCGGGAGGGAGTCGGGTAGAGACTCGGGGAGTGCAACCTCCGTGAAATCATCAATCCCTTCTTTCGAGCTTTTCTCAATGAGATCCCCACCCTCGTGTTAGCGGTTTGTTTCTGCGATATCGGATGCCTCGAAAGGCCCACAGCGAACAACGGCACCAATGCTCAACCTTTCCAAACACAGCTTTTCGTAAACAGTTTGATGATGGTTTCAAGACTAATTTCCGGTTCTGGTTACGGTTCGATGAGAATTTCTTCTCGTCGGAGCTTTCGAGAGCGTGATGATCAGGTGATCAAAAACTCGATCATTCGGCGAATCTTTTCGGGTGGGTTACAGGCAGGGATGGGGGTAATTTAAACTTTAATTACAGATTACTCCTCAATTAATTTCCAATTACAATTAGTAATTGAGTTAATTATACTGATTTTTGCGAACAATTTGTAATTCGTAATTAATTTCTCTCCTACGTAATTCCTACGTGATTCCGTTACCATCGTTTGAGCGAGCGAGGCTAAGTGCTGGATTCATTTCTACCTGTATGCAGCGGGCTCGTCTTCCGTAAGCTAATTTCGTCCGTATATTTCTAGCGAAAGTGATCGGGATGTATTTGAAATCGAAAACTAATTAAGAAATAGTTTAATTTCCGGTTAATTAATTACTCTCGGCGAAAGTAATTCATAAATGTAATTGAGTTTTGTTTCCTTTTAGCAATTATCAATTGTAATTCTGATTACCTTCGAAAAGTAACTGCGCCCAACCTTGGTTACAGGGATTGCGGGGACAAAGAAACGCTTCATTTCACTCGGAGAGAGATGGACGCGATTGTTTGTGGGAAGACTTCCATCAACCATTTCCAACAATTCGTAGAAGAAGCCTCGTTCGTTGCATCCGTGATGACCCGGATAAGAATCATCAATTACATTGATGCTCAACAGAAGCGTTCTGAGGCTCGACGGACTCCGAACAGGATATGGTGCGGTGCTCTCTCGGGGATATTTTCTTTTCTTCGAAGGGTCAAACCCCGATACAAGTAGACTCGGGCTCAAACAGACCTGCGGTTAGTGCTTCACCCTCAGTTAGGGTCTTATAATCGTTGGGCTTTTTCAAGCAGCCGCATGTTCTGCAGAGAAAGAGTCTCGACAAAACTCTCTCTCCTCTCCCATCAGCCGCAGCCCAACAGAATCTCTTTATAAAGCGATGGATCCAAAGTCCACTTTCACTTTCTCGTCGGACTGCCATTCATTGCGCATCTCAGATCCGGTTACATCTCTCATCTTCGGATTTCCCCACCTTCTTCTATGATCATGCAATCCTACAAAGCTACTCATGCATCTCTGGAAGTCGATGAGTTCCCGCTTCCTCCGGAGCCATCCTTCGATCGCGACGAACTCGTTCTGAACAACGCTGATCCTGTGCTCGTGCAACAAATGAGGAACAAAATGCTGTCTTGGTTCGAGGGTTTTCGAGAGCACCTGTCCGAGGATCCACACAAACAGCCGGAAGAGGAGGATGAAGCACCGAGCAGAGTCGAAGAAATCAAAGGACTCGGCCCCGACGGACTCGCTCAATGCACCGCGGCTTTCACCTACCCAGAAGCTTTTAGCAAGGATTTCCCTTTGGTGCTCCACATCACACACCCGAAATCCGTGACTCGATATCAGGTCGTTGCCGCGCTGAGAAAATGCGAAATCATCGAAGGTCGCCTGAGGCCTACGACGACCCCGAATTTCTTCTGCGCCGACCGAGCCCGCATCGGACATTATGAGGTGATCGTCGGTGAGCATCGATGTACGGCTCATATTGTGCCCTTCGAGGTCAAGCACGTCGGGCACGTGGGGTGTTTTGCAAACGGACACAATTCATTCCTCTGCGGTGTCATCGGAGGAAGAATTCCGCGTACGCTCCCTAATCAGACGAGTTGCGAATCGCTGACGGTTGTTCTCAGCATTCCGTCCTCTTCCGGGGGTGTGTCTTTCCTGATGAGAGCGGTGAACGATGTCATAGGTTTTTTTGCCTCTGTCTTGATATGAAGGGGTACTTCTTGTTAGGGCTCGGGTTCATTAATTGAATGAATTGACATCTCTCCTCTATCAGAGAACACTTCGATTGTACAGTCATACAAGACAAATTGCTACGGATAAATTCCTGCGTTACTTTATGATTCAATAAACATGCTCGTTCTCTTTCTCAATTTCACGATTCCCTTGTCTCGCCTAACAGTTGGAACGAGGCTTGTCGCATTGACCAACTTACCTCGCACAATGTTTGATGTATGGGTTGTGTCAGAGTCTACGTTCAAGGAATGGGATCTGGAACTCACAAGTTCTTCTAAAAAATGACTTTGTCAATGCAGCGAACTTACATCTTGTTAGTCGAGCGAGAGAAAAACAGCAAAACACATTAATATGCCCGGAATCTCAATTCATTATCTCAAAGCTTTGTCCGAATTTCGAACATGGGTCCAGATGATGGTTTCTTCCGTCAGAGCTTTCTTTCTGGCGCGAAGTATGGCTCCGTCTGATCGATTGCCCCAAATTGCGTGCAGCGGCATGAAGCTGGTCGCGAGTCGTCCGCCCAGATCATCTCTGAATCACTCGTGGCCGTCGGTGTTGGATTCTCTTGGACAGGATTGGCGGATCGAGTGTGATGCAACGAAAATATCGAAGTAATTCTCAATGGATCGAACGCAGTGATTGTTGGTTATTTCTAGAATCAATGAAAACGAGCAATGAAGACCGTGGCGTGCGAGTTGACGGCTGGGAAACCACTGAACCAGCTCTCGTTTATTATTTGCGTCTGCTAGGATGGTGGAGAGCGAAGGCGCGCATTTTTGAAGTCCTAACAGTGATAAATTGAGGTGGGAAACTTAAATATAACTCACGGTACACATGACACCTTTTAACTTTTTGATTAGGAATTTGCATATTAGGAAATATATTCAAGATTTCGATAACCGTCCCGTGGTCAGGCGCTACCTCATGATCTCAAGAGAATGGATCTCTTGGATGACGACCCGCTCGATCAGGAAATCGCCGACGTTGCGCCAGTAGATAAAGCGCCGGAGTATTATAGCCTCCGAATACGCTCACCGACGCCACGTCAGCGTCAGAAAAGTCCAAGTGTTGAATCGACGGAAGGCTATGAGTATATTACGAAGCTCGAGGATGAAAATCACGCTGATCAAGAGAGCGAGACCTGCGCACACGTGACGCATCGCGAGTCATCGTCCGGTTCCAAAATGGCATCGGCATGTTCGCATTTACTCATTGATCTCACACGAACCTCGGTAAGGCCGTGCATGGAAGCTGCGAAGTCTCCTTGGAATATAGACCTGATGATTAGGGCCAGGCGAAATCCGCGAAATCTTGCTTCTTAATCGAAAGTCCGCGAAGTCTCGCTTTTTATCAAAAAAGGTATCGCTAATCGTGAATCGCGAAATCTCGCTCCGTTTCGTGTTGATTCGCAGAAATTCGCTTCCCAGGAGACAAGATCGGTCATTCGTGGCACATAACTCCGAGGAAAAGCCTCAGTCTTCAGAGCCTCAGCCCTTTCACGTTTAACCAAGCTTCTTTCGGGAATTGTGGAGATGAGTGGCCCTTGAGACTCCTTTCCGTGAAGTCTCACCCAATAAAGCATAAGCTGGAATCCGCAAAAGAGACTGGAGGTCTCTGGAGAACAGACCGCGTGTTCCTTGAGACCTGTTATTGGATTTATGAATGATCAACCAATGATGGAATCTGTGCCCATGATAGCGATTTCAGTCACCGGTAACTCCCCGTCGTTAGATTCAACAAGACTGCACGAGCGCCCCCACTTTGTTGAACGCGAGAAATAAGCGTAAGCTTTCCTGGGCCCGCGGGAAAGATTCATTACGATGCTTCTTTTTTCGTTGTTCTCCGTGAATCCGTCGCGGATCCGCGAATTTTGAGCTGGAACACCGCGATCATGCCGTGAAATTTCGCTTGAAATGCGGCGACGAAAGCCCAGCCCTACTGATGACTAACGCTGCAGCGGTTTTGCACCGCGGTTTGCGGAACCGCAAAACCGCAAGAGTTTGAAGTTTTCAACCGCGGTTTTGAATCACGCCGAACACATAGAATCGATGGAATTTCTTGGCTCGATGGCGTAATAGACTGTACGAGAGGAAATCCGGAGCAAGAACTTGCAAATGCTCGATGAAGAGGTAGGAGAAGTGCTCCACTAGAACATTGCGGAAAAAATGTGCTATCCGTCACCCATTCATCAGTGCAAGCAGAGAGATACTTCAGCGTTGTATGATTTCCATTTGGGCGGTACAGAGCCGGCCTTAAACCTAAGACTCTCGGTGATACATTCATACTGCGCGATTGTTTCAAACATGTAAATGCGAGAGAGGATGAATAATGGGCTGGGAATGATTCGTTTTGATACGATTAAAGAGAAGATCTGAACAACACGAAATCCCTTGTGTACATCGTAAACTTGTAAATGGTAAATCGCAGAAGTGTTATATTGTTGTCCGAAAATAAAATTTGAAATGTTAGCGCTTCAGTTTGTGTTCTTCACTTTGTGTTTCGTGTCTCTGTGGTAATCATCGCTCATTCGAAACTATAAATTCTCTTGCCGAGTCGACGAGGGATCCCATTTTAGATTCCAGGGTCTCTAGGAAGGGAACTCGGAACTAATGAACATTTTTCTCAATCATCAATCATCAATTCGAATCGCTTTTATTTAGAATAAAAGGGGGGTGGGGGGCACAATGAATTTAGGGATACCTTCATCCCTGAAACGTTTGCACAGTCGCCACGCGAAACAGTTCGCAATGTTATCGAATTCAGCGAAAACTTTCGGAAGTACAGAGACCTTCCTTCTGAGACGAGATTCAGTTACGTCAAGATAGTGCTCAAGCGATCCGTCATTCACAATGCTCTTGAGCGTGCGGATTGTGACAAATCCACCTGTCCGAAAACCCCGAAAGGAAAACACCAAGGGTTTAGTGTACGGGCCGCGGCCGCCTTCCAGTCCAGACTTGGGGATTGCCCTGCCTTGAGAGATGAAACTCTCCCTTGACCGTCCTTCCGGATCGGCCGTGTGAGATACACTGACTGGTCAGTCTCGTCGCAACGAGCTGACCTGCCACGACAATTCGTCTGCTAGAACCCCATCTGGTGGAAGGTCGGCTGGCTTTCTTTATTCTCCTGTTTAATCTCTTTAATTTTATTTTCCATTGAACCTTGGGCGCCCCTGGGCGCATACCTAGGTAAAGCATTGGAATTGCTTCCATAAAATTGGCATGTTCCGCCGAGGCGAGAGTCCGCCGCGGCGGTTCTAGAAGCAGCGCCACCTTGCGGACTCTGCCCGAACTACTCATTCGCTCGCTGGCAGTCAAGCGAGACAGACCGGCTTGGCTGTCCGCCACACTCCCGCCAACCGCATCGCGGTTTGGGTGAATCAAGGAAATTTGGGTACATAGGTTGATAGGATTAGGACCTTGATTAGTATTCCGCGTTACCCTGACACATTGCTAATGTCCCGCGAACTTAGTGTCCGCGGACCTATGAACATTGTTGCACATTACACTTGCGCTGTTGAGTACCTATGTTGGAGACATTTTCCTCTTAATAAATTGTAACATTCACATTCGAGTACTCTTTTTACTTTGCTTCATCTATTCTACCCTAAAGACGAGTGAAGGAGACGACTAAGATTTAGAATTTATGTGTGTACAAGGCTGGCTTGAGGGAATCTCGATGTTCGAGACCAAGTGCAGAGTTTCCGGTTACGCTCGAAGCGACTTCTGGCGCCATTTTTCTTCCGTTTTTAAACCACGCCCACTCGGCAACTTCCACCCTACCTCGAGCATATAAAAACCCTGTCCCAGACACCGTCATTCACTCTCGCGTTTTGTCATCGAAGCTACACCACCAATGTATCCAAGTCACCGCCACGAGAGAGTGCCTGCGGGCCAAGATAGTCTTCACTCGTTCTCAACCTCACCAGTGGGCATACTCGACCTTGTGTTGTCGGGGTTGTCCCTAGAGTACCGGCGCACCCCCCGAGACGGTCGGCTGCGCAGAGCCCGCGTGGTGTATGGCTCTCTCACCGAAACTGAACGAGACCTCTTCCGTGACGCCTCCCGTGGTATCCGGCGTACCGGGTTCCCGCGGGCCGCCTCTGCCGCGGCCTCGGATGTCTCCTACGTGTTGCGGGCAATTCGCCCGCTCCTCCGCCTCCTGGCGGAAACCGAAGGTCAGTGTACGATTTGCTTTATGACCCTTCTGTCTTTTTTGTTTTGCGTTCCCTCTCCAACCGGTTTGTCTGATTGATTTTTCTTTAAAGGCTCCCCCGCACGCGTCTCCGAGCGACCCCCGACACCACCAGCCCCGGCACCACCGGCCCTGATCGTCTCAACGCGCCCACCAACGCCACCGACCCCGGCACCACCGGCCCCGGCACCACCGGCCCCAACCGTCCCGACGCGTCCACCAACGCCACCGACCCCGACACCACCAGCCCCGGCACCACCGGCCCCAACCGTCCCGACGCGTCCACCAACGCCACCGACCCCGGCACCACCGGCCCCGGCCTCCGGCGAGCACCGCGTGGAAAACCCTGCTCCCGTGAGTCCCCACGTCTTCCCATCTCCGGGGTTCCGCCAGGTCTTCGGCGCGCCCGGAATGGACGCCGACGGCTACATTAGCGTCTTGGACCCCCGCGGGCTAATTTTCCGCACGCGCCTCCAAGTTCCAATCTTGCCCAATACGGGTCCGTCCGGACCGGGCGCCGGCCACGGCCGACGCATTGAATAATTTCTTACAATAAACCTTGAAACCTACTTTGATCGAGTTTTCTTTGTTTTGGCTCTGGGTTCGGATAGGCCTTAGAATTTCCCAATGTCGATAGGATATAATAATTGGATAGGTCTCCGCAGAGTTTTCCCATTCGTTAGCTTGACCATGCAGGTTCTTTTCCGTCCATCGGATCCCTCCCGGCCACAAAAAGATTGCACTCGCGCCATCGGCCAATATGACCGAGACGGTGCTGGATCTTCTAGCAAGACAACGTCTCCGATTTGAACGCTTCTACTTCTCAACGGTCTGTTCTCGACCGCGGTTCTCAATTGTAACAAATATTCTCGTCGAAATCTTTGCCAGAACGCGTTCATGACATCTTGTTGATATTTCCACCTTTCCGATAGTACGATGGCTGACGCGTTTTCACTTGATTCTACCACTTCTTTCAACTCCGGCAGCGCCGGCTGAACTTGAATACCATACATGAGGNCGGATATCACAATCATTGAGAATTGAGATAAGATCTGGGAGAGTTGGAATGGTTCCTGAGCATCGGAACGAGAGTTTCCTGAGGAAATAAGACTGGACACTGGTTATCGACCTTCTGTATTTAGCGAGGTGAGGGCGCCACACAGGTGCACAGTAGATGAGTCGAGAAACAATGAGAGCATTGTAGAGTCGAATGTAGATTTCAGGTTTACGTATGACGAAACATCAGAAGAGAGTATTGATGGTACGAGTAGCCTGAGTAGAGATAGAGATTATACATATGAGCGAAGAAATCGAGATCTGCTGACATGGAGACTACGAGATCCCGAAGAAGATTCACAATTGGAATAAAAGAACCTTCAATGACGTAGTTCGCGTCACCGGGTCCGGCACCAACGCAACATAATGTGTGTTCGGAAAAACATTTTCCGAATTGCTTCTTGAACTGTTTGGGAGACTCGTGTTTTCTGCCCTGACCTCTCGCGAACTTCAAGGTTGTCCTAAAAAATCTGATCTTATACTCGACAGGGAAGTGCCTCGGAATCTTCCGCACCTTCGCGCGCTCAAGGGTGATAGTTCCACCGTACAACGTAGAAGCTTCCGAACTTGGAAGTTCCGAGGTTTTCCGGAGCTCCTTCGAACCCTCTCCGCTGCATGGTCTGAGGAGGTTTCTTCGCAGTTTCCTCTAAGTCGCAACATGAATTCAGCAACGCGTTCCACCGTCTGAGCTAGCGGGAACGAGACTCGTAGAGTTCAAGTATGAACACAGTACAGGCGAGGGAAATCAAAGCTGCAGAGATTTGCAGAGAGGGAACAACATCCGCAAATCGCATCGCGAGCTCATTTTTCGGATTGAGATCGTCCAATGTGAAGCATCGGTAGCGCGTGCCGTCTTTGGAGCCATCGGCGTAGTACCGGCAGACCGAGTCTTTATAAGAAGGCGATAGGTTGAGCTTCATGATTTCGGCCAGTTTGTCCGGAAGTTTCTCGTAGGTATTGTGCGAACGTTGTTTCAAATAGATTCGTCGAAACAGTAAATTAGTCAGGCTCAATTGAGCGAGACGGAGACAGCACAACTTTGATGCTTCCAGGTGAAACGACCACGGGGATGTAATTGATTTCCGAGTTCCATCGAACATCTGCATGCTTCTTAATACAATGAACCAGTTTGGGATCGTTTCCGGGCCCGAGTTCAGTTTATAAAAGGGGATCTCGGACAGCAGAGTTTCTTGTAGAGGTCCAAAACCATCGGCATTCCGACAAACCACAGCACCCCGAAGCACGGCCGAAAGCTCAAAATTCAGAAAATGGGACAAGCTCCCTTCGGGGATAAAACCCGCGGTGTCGTTCAGCCGCATGGGAACGGCGGAATACCTACATCCTTGAATTGATCTCAGGCGTCCTTCGGGGAGTCCCTGCGTTGAAGCTACGACTTCTCCTTGAAAGTAAGACTTTATGACTTGAATCAACAAAATCCAGGTTCCCACAATGAGGAAGAACTGTCTGGGCTTGGCGCGATAGTCGAAGCTGATTGGATACAACACGCAAACCACCAAACGGAAGAACATTTCTTCGAAATTTCCGTCCACGCGGCGCAAAACGACGGCTGCAGCGAAAGCGATCGAAATGATCGGCAACCACATATCGGCGCGCAGTATAGAGCGAGCAACCTGACGATCTTTGCTTATCGGAGGTATCCTCGCCACAGCCACGATGGCGCGGTACGACGAAGAATATACTTTCGCCCATGGGAGGGAATATGCTGTGAGCTGAACATCGCTGAATTCCACAACAAAGGAAATGTTTGAATCTTCGGGGTCCTTGAGTTCAACGAGAGTTTGTAGAGCTCCGAAGAGTGCCAAAGGTTCTCTCAGCCTGATTCGTCCCATTTTCATTTCACGGACTGAGTTTCTCCCGAACTTCAAGTTGTTCAACTGGAGAGGCTGCAAGTTTTGCTCGAAAGCCAGATGCAAATGCAGAAAGTGGCTATATCGTTTCTTTAAGGCATGCTGCGCCGCGCGAAGCGTAACCTCGTTGGTTCGATTATTCCACGTCGCGTAGATCTGTGTGAAACCGGTCACGATTCGATTCTTGGGATACTCCCAGAATCCCTCCGAATTCGAGACCCAAAGAAAAGCGAAGCTGTGACTTGGGAAATTGACGTGCCATATGGTTTCGTGGACGCCTCTGGCCAGAGGAAGCCGCCGCGCGACAGCGAAGGGCTCCTTGAAATGACAGAAGAGTCCCAAATAGAAACGATCTTCTCCGTTCTTGGTCGAGCGCACTTTTGCGTAGCGAAACATGTTCTTCCATTGCGCGCCGTATCTTTGATAGCTGTCTAAAGTTCTCAAAGCCAAGTGTGTAGCGACGAGATGCTCCCTGAAGCTCGGAGTGAGTTCACAATTCAAATTCATGAGGAGAGGCGCACTCGGAGACTTGGAAAGTGAAAACATCTCTGTCACGTATTTCTGGACGCTCTGTGTATATCCCACATCATATGATAATGTTCCGGAGAAACTTGAAAGTAGCACTGCGAGCTGGAACACTTCCATCACGTCTCAATGTAGCAAAATATATGTTCCCTCAACGAACGCAGGAGGCTCCTGGGGCATCTATTGTTCTCGAGATGAAGAGCTCGGCACCCTGACACGCACGAAACTTCCTTGACAATGTGAAGCTCACAAGCTTTGGATATCCAACATGCAGGACGTCTGATTCCACTCGATGCAGTTTCAGTCCTTCCTCGCCTTCTCGACTCGCGGTATCGAGTCTACTTCGCGTCGAATCGATCAGATCCGATGCCATTTAATCTTTGCCTTCAATAGATACAAACATTGCTTGCGATCTGTCCCTTTCATTCCGCCTCATAAGTCAACACGAAAAACGCATCGGAAAAAACGCCCTTCATTCGATAGATTGCCTCGATGCCGTACTTGACCACTCCAATGATTGGCGCCAAGTGTCAATTGTGCGCTTTTTCATCCAGCGCCCAACGTTTGTCCACTGTCCATTGGATTTGTTCAGCTCAGGATAGGGACGGATCTCTATTAAGGCAAATGAGATTGGAGCTCAGGAGGGCAACATGTGACGCAGCGGCGAATGAATTCGATCGACGCATGGATTCCTCTCGGATCTTTCGAAAAATTTTCAGTTTCGCCGGCCTTCCCCAATGGAAATTCATCCCAAAACGTTCGCCGCCTAATATTCAACTCAGTTACAGCCACTTCGAGTCACGTTCGAGGTGAACTCGGCGCAAACTTAGCTCGGAGACATCTGTCCGACGTGGAAAGCCCAATTTCAGCGCTAGACATCGCAAACTCTGAAACAACGATGAAACCCTCAAGAAACCTCCTTTTCATCTCCATTAATTTCATATTAAACATTCTTTGGGGTTTTCCCGACATGCGATGTTCAGAACTCCATCTCGAATCTAACTCTTTCTTCTTTTTGTACAAAAAAGATCGGCTTCGCACCATGATTTGAGGCGAACCCGATCAATATTGAATATGCGCGGTTTATTGACTGTTTGGTCAGGCTGACTGAACGAGTTGTGTTATTTTTATTCGTGTTTTCGATACAAATAACCTAGGCAACAAGTCGCTCTGACTTGATTCTACAGAAAATATGCTTCTGTATTGAAATATCGAGTACATTAGGATAGACAAAGTAATTTTGTTTAACACTTTTTTTCAATCGCAGAGAACTCACTGGATTTGTCTCGAGTAATGTTGCAGTCAACTCCGCGCCGCCATGTGAAGAGCTGCAAACAAACTGGAAAGCTCCGCCGCGCCACGATGTGAAAAACTACAAACAATGTGAAATGCAGTGAACACTGGGCTCGCTAGACCATGACGTTCAGGTGGCAGGACGCCCACATTCAGCCTTTTATAGAAGTCTATCGGAATTACGAAATACTCTGGAATCCTACGAGTCCCGACTTTCGCAACCGCCAGCTTCGCGAAAAAACTGTCGATTGCATGGTGGTGGACCTAGCGCTTCCGGGATTGACGACAGCGGATATCCAGGCCAAGATTAAATCAGTCCGCACAAAATACTCAGCTGAATTGGGACTCCGAAAAAAGTGGAGTCGGAACCGATGACTTCTATCGGTCGAAGCTCTTTTCGTTCAAATCAACTGATGCCTTCCTCCGTAAATTTTCTGCGGAGCCAGTGAAGGGCTGCGCATGTTTTCACAGCCTGCTCTGTAGTCTCGAGCGTCAAGGAACTTGGCTTTTGGAAAACTCGGAATCTCGACACGAGAAGTCCGAAGGAATTGAACAGCTGCTGGGTCTCGTTCAACGGACCCCACCCTGAGTATGGTTAGAGGAGGTTTGGCCGCAAGGGGAACGCGTCATCACCGAGGAAGACTCCGCGTTCTGGCACGTTGAGGGCATTACACTGAAGAGCCGTTTCGAAAGTGGACTCGGCGAACACAACGGCATCGTTCGCTCTGCCGTTTGTGCCGACGTCGATATAGAGAAAGTTATACTGGGCATCTGCAACCGCAAGAAGGATGCTGCTGAACGTTTTCCTATAGTTGTAGAAAGCTTCTTCGCAAAATTGTGATTTTCGTGATTCTTGGGATGTTGGAACCTCATTGGAAGACATGGTGGTTACAGATGGTGCAAGAACGATCGAGATCACGGAGCCCACTTCCGGTTATTGACGGCTGCTATTGGTGTAAACATCCGTCACCGAAATCCTCTCTCAATTTCTCTAAAGAGTGATCCTTAGAACGTAGTCCTACGTTGAAAATGTCGAATTTCGACTACTTTCGCCTCGAGGACCTCTTTTCCCAAGTCGGACTAACTCCGACCGATTTTTTCTTGAGTTCCTTATGGTCCCACAAAACCAATCAAACCGATTCCGTATTCATCCCCGGCGGGTATCAGTAAGCAGTCTTCGAGGACTAATATTCACCAATCGTCGGACAATGACCAAGTGTTGTGGCACTTTAATTGTACTTTTCATTTCTTGACCCTTTAACAGACCTTCTCCATGTACCACGTTTCTAGTTTCTCCGCCTGGAGCATAAACGAAGAGGTTGCTTGCTGAACCCACACGGGACATGGCAACATATAACTGTCCTTGAGAAAAACATTGAGTTTCGAGGTTCACTCCGCAGTATTTGATTGTCTGTCCTTGTGATTCATTAATGGTCATGGAGTAAGCTGGTCGGACTGGTGATTGGAGTCTTTTGAATTGGGAGGGGAGATCTGAGGGACTTAAAGGTATTCGTGGTATGAAAACTGTCTGTCCAGTTCCGACGCCACTGAGTATTGTTGCTTTTAGTGAGTGTGGTAAAAGTGCCGTTATAAAAAGTCGGGTCAGCATCTAAAGTTGTGTCGATTGATATGTAGTCTACGTGCGCACCAGGGATTTCATCTAGGAATAGGGCATTGATGTCCTCGACGTCCGTATTTCGCGGAGCGATCCAGCAGCTCATTCTTTTCGGGTTGACATTCTTGGCGAATCGTGGTCTCTTTTTTCTCGCGTCTCGTTTCCATCCTTCGGTATCCCTGATTCAGCGAGACTTCGTCAAACCAGTGGAATTAAGAAGCGAGTCCCATTTCGCGGCTTTCGTCAAGTGGCTCAGGATTCTGGATGTGCAGTGTGGTTTGGGGGAGGAGGGAATAGTCCTTCAAAGTTCATGAAGGCGGCCTGTCGCTTATACCGAAGTCGTGGGTCCTGCAGGTTACGCTGAATGGGTTGCTTTTTCTTGAGCATGTCGCAACAACGAAGCGTTAGACGGGTGAAATTACCGTTCTTCAAGTAGTCACGCGAAATAGAGCGTCTGAGAACCATGAGTAAAACCATGCCGAGCCCACGACGGACCTGTGAGGCAAATTTGACAGCGATGTGTTTTGCGAGGGCCTGGTTGACATGGTGTTCAAACAAACTTCACTCCGCATTTATTGGTTTAGAAGATTATCCTCAACATCGTTATCATCAATCCTCATCACTGTCCTCCTCTATTACTGGAACAGTGGCACCCTGATTGAATATTGAACTCAGAATTTCTGCAGGTCTGATGATTCTTGAGAGATCTCGCGCGTGGGACAGATAGTAAATGATGGCCGCAACATGCGAGCAGCAACCACTGGCGCACTCGCAGTAGTGACGTCGAATCCCCGCGCAGCCGATGGACTCTGGCACATATTCGATGTAGCACCTGTAGTTCTTAGCCCTTACGTGACGCGACTGGACTTCCAGTTTGAGGATATTGGTGTCGTCACGATGGTACTTGAGGTTGATGGTGTCGTCCTCGTTCAGCAGTTCCGCGAGATATGAAACTGATTGTGTTAGCTGGTACGTGCCGGTGAAGAGGATTTTCAAGTCTCCTTCAGTCAGCTCTGGGAAATCCCGGACCGACTCAGATGTCACAGCAGTCCACGGTCTCTGGACTCTGTTCCATCCTTTCTCCAAAACCTCTTGACCCAACGTGTTCGGCACGTCCTTCATTTGTAGCATGCGCCCAGCTATCTCTTCAAACATAGTTTGATCGGAGCTGAGACGCTTGCCAAACACGTTGTTCAGGTGACACGCAATTCTCAGCATCGTGCCGATCGTGGGGAGGAGGTTGTTATCGATTCAATGCAATGGTCGAAAATCCAGTATTTTTGTTTGATGATGCCATGGACTGCTTCCACGGCCCACCGAATTTTCGTCACGAAACGAGACTCGTTTGCCGCCTGAGCTTCCAACTGCTTGCGGTTACCCTTACAAACGGGCATACGGACGATTGAACCTCTGTTTTCCAGGGTTCTCTTCACATCTCTGAACCCTCTATCAACGAAGCAGACGTCATTTTTCTCTAGGAAGTTTCCAAGACCCATTTCATGATCTCTGCATCGTTGAGGGTTGCGATGGATTGCCACAACATGTCGACGATGTGATCATACAAATCGTGAAGAGCTTGAATAGATGAGTCTTCTTCTGTCCGGAGTACGACTTCCGTTGGTAGAGATTGTGGGAACTTTTAACGCGATGGAGGTAGGTTCCGTCGTAGATGAGCGCGAGACCATCGGTTCCGTAGAGTTTGCCAACGAACGGTGACGTCTCGTTCTGAACTAGGTCCTCCCGAGTAGGAGCAAAGAGGCCTGGGGCCGAAATACCCCACCCCCCCTATACCCCCCTAGAGCTCGAAAACCGAAAAAATCGAAATGATCATATCTTGAGAATGGTAAGTGCTAGGAGGTCAAACAAAAAACCAAAGTGAAGCTCTCCGCGAGAACTATCGATACCACACACAGTCGACCGGCGCACAGTTGATTGATTGATTTATCGTGATCATCTCCTATTATATCTACAGTTTCAGAATGATAGGAAACCCTCCTTGAGGGGCGATGGCTCAGCTGATCCGTGGTAGATGTGGTCTCTTGTTTCATGCTACGCGTTTTCGAGATTTCCTCGGTGACATCTCTCCAGCGTTTTCTTCGTATTGACTATCTCTTTCGCCGTGCTGTCTTCATGAAGTCCCAGCTTCATCTGTACAATACGTTCTGCATCTAGGGGATTTTCGCATTCTAGGATCACATGTTCTAGTGTCTCCTCTAGAGCGCATCTCGGGCATGTCGCTTCGGTGTTTTTGAAACGAGACCTGTATTTCCGGGTCTGTAGACATCCTGCTCTGGCATTTGCCAGGAGGCGACTGCCTCTAGTATTATCATATAGATGTTCGATATTTCCTCGAACCTTTTTATCTATATCGCTCAAGCGTTTTCTTGTCTGCCATTCCTTCCCGCCATTCTTCATCTAATTTGGCTTTGCTGGTATCGTGTACGTATCGCTTGTACACTCCGAGACTCACCCTGGTGGTTGCCCTCGGTAATTCGCGTATATCCTTGCACGCGAACCGATTTTTCAACTCCAGGCTCTGATTCGAAGTTTCGATGGTATATTAGCGATCTGCATCATTGAGAGTATCGCTTTTGGCCATCTCGTCCCGTCCATTTCGTTGATTCTGGCTAGGTATGTAAGCCTATACATGATCGTAGATATAGTCAGTATAGAGATACCCGACCTTTCCTCCAGTCTTCTGGTATAGGAACGGTACCATTTGTTATCTCCGTGAACATGCGTGCCCGGCACTCATGTCCTGTTTCGCCCACGTTTCTGATGATGTATGTTGGAATATTATCCAGTCCCATCGCTGAATCCAGCTTTACTTTTCCGACTGCTTGTGCCACCATTTGTGCATCAATATGCAGGACGAAAACGTGTGTTACTTTGAGCTCTCTAGCTCTGTTCCGTTCTCGATCATTGAGTGCAGTGCTTTGGCACTCGAACAGATCAGAAAGCACCTTCGTCAGGTGTTTCTGCATGTCCTCGTCCCCGACTTCTCTTCCGTTGTCGTCGACGGGTCTAACGACTCTCTGGACATTTCTCTCTTCCTTGCGAGTGTATTGCCAGAATCTCTTTGCCCTCTCATGTCTGGGGGCCCTGATAATGAAGTCGTATAGATTTCGATTATACTGCATCATTTCGCATTCTATTTGTTCCTGGATTTTTTTTGAGCCGCTGTAACCTTCTCCATAATTTCCTGTTGTGTTTGAGTACCTCTCTTACTTCGTGCCCTTTTCCATTCTTTCCTAAGAGACTTTTTCTCTCGATGGAGTTTAGAGATCTCTCTAGATTGGACGGGATGCTCCCTGTCTACTTTGCGTTTTTTGGAGCATAGAGTCACATTCTCATGGATAATTCCTTTCACAAACTCATATGTGGCCTGTCTTTCTCTGAGAAGATGACTTCTCATTTTTTCTTTCGTTCTCATCGTCGCCTTATGTTTGTCGACTGTAATTCGGGCCTTCTTTCTCTGGGTTTACCCTGTTGACGTGTTTGCTTCAATCTGAAGGCTCGCCGTTATGATATTATGATGATCTGAGATTTGTATTTTCAATCTCTCTTCATCAATCTCCATCTGCATTAATTTCTCATATGCATTTGCATTACACAGTACGTAGTCGAGTACTGCTGTTTCTTTTCGCGTATTTCTGCCTTCGTACTTGTCTGTGGCATTTGCGATTATCAGTCCATTCTCACTTACGAAATTCTTCAATAACCAGCCTCTAGCGTCTTCCTGTTCCGCAAACTGTGTTATATGGGCATTCATATCACCTCCGATCACAATGTGCGTTTCATCATTCTGTTCGTTGCTTATAACTTCTGTAATCTCTTCGAACAATTGTCCGTTTTGTCGTCCTCGCTCGTGTGCCACGTATACTGAAATCAGAATCCATTCAGTCGACTGTATTTCCATCTTAACTGCAATGAAATCTCTGCCCCTTTTGATGGTTCGAACGTTTTCAAAGCCTTTCGGGATGAGCATTCCCACACCCGCCTTGGCATGTTTCCCCGTTCTCCCCTCTCTGTTGCTTCCTAGCCAGTCATACTGTGCTAGTTTCGGTGGTTTCTCTTCGTTCATGAGCCATGATTCGCCCACTAGGATAATCCCTTTCCTACTTTCTCTCTCTCCCAAACCATTGAATGCCTCTCTTACGAGGCTCTCCCAACTATACTTAGTTCGCCCCCCTTCCTAAATATTGAGAACACCTATCTAAAATGTATAACAATTCGTGCTTCTTATTTGTGAGTTTACTCTCTCTCTCTCGTCTCTTTCGACCTCTTCCTCTCTTTCTTCTCCTGGAAGGCATTTCCTCCTCACTACTATTCTCTCGCACGGTTGTTATGGGGGCATTGTTTCATTGTTGGTTCCATCTCTGGAATCCTCTCCCTTGTTGTGCGTACGGCGCATTTCGCTGTACCCCTCACGCGAACCCGCGACCACGGGCGGCAATTCCGCCTCTCATCCCCCGTCCCCTTGAAGTTGATGGCCCCATTTGCCATACCTGATTCGGGGCTTTTGCGGCAGCTTTCTCCTTATTGTCGGAGTCCATCGCCCGCATTCTCAGTCGTTTCATTTCGGAGCGGAGCCCTTCCTCCTCCTCCTCATTCATTGCCATCATTTCGGCATACCATTTGACGATTTTTTTCGTCATCTCGATGGCGCCTGTTCTCGACACGCGTCCATCTTGGAACAGGGTTCTGTTCTGATATACCCCCTTAGATTCAGGAGGTTGATTTCGTCGTTATCTTGAGCCGTCACCCATTCCTCAACCATTTTGTTGAGTTCAGTGATCCCCCGTTTCAGGTAGATTGGTCCATGTGACCGAAATAACTTTTTCGGCTTTTCTCAGTTTGTCTAGCCCGGCGATTATCTCTTTCCCGAGCTCTGCGACTCTCCATGAACGAAAACTCTCGTCTCGGAGATTGTACATTCTTATGTACAGGAGGACGTGCATTTCTTCTGCACTGCCCTCGCGAACCAGCTTATTCGCTAGTTCGAAATGTTTATCGACCAGCTGGTCTTTCGCTCTCAGGAGACAATTTCTCCCTAAGAGTCCGGTAAAATGTTTTTCTGATCTTAGGTGTTCGAGCATTTCCTCGCCCACCATATATACACATGCGGTGTGATGTTTTTTCTCATCACCTTCCTGCATTTCTTCCATCTTATCTGCCGCGCCATTTTGTGCTTTGGCTTGTTCGAGCTGCTTTTCAGCTTTGATTCGCCTATCCACTTCCACGGCATGATGGCCGATGAGTGTGGCATTTGTGTCGACCTGTTTTTTCAGGTCATCTCTGAGGCCGGTGATTTCTGCCTCTAACCTCTTCTTCACTTTACGGAGCTGCTGTTTCTCCGTCTCCGATTTTTTTAGGGCTTCATCTAGTCTGCGTTTCCAGGCGCACCCTGTGCATGCTGAACCGGCCTCGTTTGTGGCCTGGTTCATCTGTGCGGTGCATGTTTCGCACCAAAGAGTCATTTCGTTAACTTTTCTTTACTCGCCGTTCTCCTGATGGTTTTCCGCACTCCTCAGATGCACCACCAATCACTTTCACCACATTTCCGCCTTTTTTTCCGGTTTTTTTCCGGAGCTCCCTCGAACACGTGTTATTGTTTTCGAGCGCTAGCAGACAATTTGCGTGGTCCCAGCCTCTCTAAATGTTGAAAACAATGAATAACCCGTTTTACCAACTTTATCCCGAGGTCTGAGATAGTGAAGAACCGGAAGACCTCCCCGGGGGATCTCATGCTAACACACAGCTGTGGAAGACGCGCAAAAAGAAGTCAGTTGATGGTCGAAATCGAAACTGGAATTTTATTCGCTTTCGCTAGCTGGGTCGAGTGATCGAGACGGACCAGCTGTGAGATCGTCCTCCTCCTCAGAGTCGGTTCCCTCTCCCTCAGAATCATTACTTTGCGGCGCAAAGAGATCCGTCAATTGGTCAGCGGGACGGGGTATAGCGGTTTGCCACCTCGCGTGAGAAAGGTAGTAGACCACGGTTGCTACGTGGGAGCAACACCCGAGCGTTCTTGCACTCGCAGTAGTATCCTTTGATACCTTCTGCTCCATTTTGCCGCGGTTCGTATTCCGCGTAGACTCTATACTCGGTCTTCGTTGGTACGCATTATTTGAACTTTTCTGGTGCCGAATGTACGTTCCGTCTAGTATCAGTGCTACTTGATCGTCTCTCAAGTTGAGGATTTTCTTTGCGCGCTCGGCTGTGTTGTTTAGCAACCTTTGACGGGAAACGGTTCGGGGTCCGAATTCTTCAGAGACGATTGCCTCGAAGTAGTCAATCACGCTTGAGAAGATTTTGGAAATCACTCTCTTATCCGGCAACTTGAAGTTTGCGGCCATCAGTTCGTTCGAGTTCCCGGTTCTCAACTTGAATATGAATACGAAAACGGCTCGACGAACGTTCCGGACGGTCTTTTGCCGGGCGATTTCACTCCGTCGGCTATCGTCTGCATTTTTTTTCACTGCTAGCATGAGCAGCGCTTGAACGATGGATCGACCTTCTACGTTTCGCATGCGAGTTCGGTCAGTTGATCATAAGTCAGGCCGGTGAATTTCACTATTTGTTCCTCCGTGAGGCTGCAGCTGCCAACTTGCTCTTTGAGTGATGCGCCGTCTTCCGTCGAGACCATCTCTATGTATTCCGTGAGTGAGGTTTGAAGTGTCCGCACTCACCCGCAGCCGCATCAACTCATTCTCGAAGAGCTTGTCCCGTGTGAGATGCTCCGCACAGCATCGATTGTTCTTTGGAATAAAGAGTCGCCGTTTCTTGAACGCCTGTACCCTGACTCGATGTGGGACCCTTTGTCGAGCGCCCGTCGAACCGCAAACGAAGCAGTAACGTTCAGTAACAACAACTCTCTGGTAGTGGATTTCGATGGTCTCCTCAGCTGGAGGAGGAGAAGGGGACTCCTGAGGTGGCTGGTTGGCTAGCCTCAGGCTCAGTGTCTCTGCATTTACTCACTCCTCCTCCTCTCATTCAACACTATCTCTCTACTTCCTCTCGTGCCGTCAGTAGCTCTCCGTCTGCCAACTACCCCCAATCTCTTATCCGTGGCTCTCTTTCCACTTTCTCTTCTGCTGCCAGTGCCGGCAGAGAGCAACTGACTGCGGCGCCGGCGTAGGTTTCATCTCTGACATTCGACCACGCTACTCTGGCTGACTCCCGACAGCCCAGTTCTATGAAATGATTTGTTCTCGCTACGGCACTTACCTAAATGAGCCCGTTAATTTCCTCATCACAGCTCGGCCCTCTTCACTAGACTATTCCGATGATAATTCTATTCTCATTATGAATTGGCGTACAGTAAATCTTCCCTCTTTATGCTGTGAGTAGCTTTTTCTTGTTCTCCTGTCGGCGTCGTCCCTCATTCGTTGCCTGTTGTCGACTCCGCTTCCTATTGCAGACGATAGGAAAGTCCGCGCCCCGCGAACTCCCTCGGGTCATTAGCGTTCGGCCCAGTCTGTGTGCGGCGGGGGTCCGCCGTCCCATGAAAACTACCGTATCGGCGGATACTCGACCGCGACAGAATGAGAACATTTCTAGTAGTTCCACATTACTTGAACTATTTATTTCACGAGATTATAATGAACGTACAATAACTTATTTTTCCTGCTAAAATTACTTTTGATTCTAGACAGGAAGATAGGATTTTCGAAAACACGCGATGATCCACGCTAGAATGGTGGAAGGAGACTTCTATTGTCGTGAATGAAAAGAGTCTTTGACATCGTCAAAGGGCTTCTCCAACACCTGCTCTTTCGTAGAAATGAACCATCTGCTCGATCAACTCTGCGAGATGCTCATCCGAAAATTGCCAATCGTGCTGTAACATGAATGATAACATAACTGTAATATAACTCCTCTGCTCACAACCTATCCCCTGTCATAGAAACCTAGGAAACTCATATCCGCGCTAAACTCCTGCGCACGCGAAACTCATGTCCGCACGAAACCTACCCGTCTTGCCAATTCCATGTATTTCTTCCTCATGCTGGCGGCAATCCAGTTACTATCGTCGCTTTTCTTGGAGTCTTCACTTGAACTGGGCTTCTTCTGACGACTCATGACTTTCGTTGAATGAAACTTTTGACCCTCTTTGAATGAAACTTTTCTTCTTGCGGAACTTTGCTGCTTCGTTGTAGGTGGGAATTCGCGACAGCACAGGCAGTCCTTATGTAGCCCACGAAACTCAGCTCATTTGATGCACGACTTTCTCCCTAATCGGAACACTTTCCTCCCTCGAACGCTGGTCTTGAAAGCCGGTTCCGAACACCGGTTTTTCGAACGCCGCGATGATTCGGCGGTGGTAAGCATGAGCAAAAACAAAACAGCTGATGCTTGTGATTCATTTTTGTTCTATATTCTATACAAGCGGCCCTTCAAACGAGTGATGATCAGGTATTTTACTGATCACCAGGAAACATTTCTGGTAATCAGTGCTGATTACCGAGTAATATTTCCTGGTAATCATCGCATATTTCCTGGAAATATTTCCTGGTAATCACCCTCTGCACGAATCCTGGAGGCGAAGGACTCGCTTCTGCCGACGTAGGAGTTCTCAGAATTATGCGGGGAAAATACCGTTCCCCCCCTATTCGACCCCGCTGATGACGAATCTGAGGTCAGAAGTCATGACAAATGTCGTCCTTCGCCTCCAGGAGTCGCGCAGGGGATGATTACCAGGAAATTTTTCTTGGTAATCATGTACTCCGCGACTCCTGGAGGCAGAGGACGACATTTTTCATGACTTCTGACTTCTGATTCGTCATCAGCGAGGTCGATTTCGGGGGGTACGATATTTTCCTCGCAAACTTCTGACGATCCGTGATAAAAAACTACGCATGTTCTTCGATCGTTCTCCTTCGAGCCCATTATTTTTGTATTTCCTTTTATTCTTCTCTGAAAATTTTAAAATCCTTTCTCATTGCTTCGACTGCTGCGTCCCCAACATGTAGGGTCGTTCATCTTGTTTAGCGGGGAATCCTCCCCGCATTCTGATCTTCGCGGATGTTTAATCCTCCTCGGAGCTGGCCTCGGACTCGTTCAGGCGGCGCTCGGTTTCTTCCCTGAGGCTCTGCATGTACCATCGATCTGCAACACGCTCCCCTCGAAGCTGTATGCATACATTTGCGTTGATGAAACGCATCAGTTTGTAGAGTTGCACTCACTTGTTTCAATTTCGTCCTGCTCTGCATCGTCTTGGCTGACTCGTCGGCGCAGGCGGGCTACAAAATCGAATGAAAACATTACATGTTAGTCATAATTTACCAAGGAGGACGCATGAATGGAGCCAGCATAAACGATATTGCTCTGGGTGTCTATTGATGAGCTAATAACGAGGATACGTACGCGGACGGTTTTCCCTGGAGGCGAGCCTCGTTGTTGAAGTGGGTCTTTCGATCTTTACGCCGCGGTTCCGGTCCAACTGCTCTTTGATTTCTGGTGTCATTCTCAGCGTGAGGTTTCTGTTCCTTTCGTGAACAAGGATATGTTTCATTGTACAGGCTGCCCATTGCAGCTGACCTAGGAAATTTCCAAGTGACACCGAAAAAGCTGTCGACGGTCTCTTCATCACCGCCGGCTGCCCGAAGAGTCTTTCCGGAATGCAGAAGCCGGGGAAGTTTCGATGATTGTTCATCAGGTGTTTCGCTGCCAGATTGATGCTGCTTTTTGGCGTGTCCACTCTGGATTCCAACACCTTCACCGGACAAAAGCCGCAAGCAGACGCGAACTCTGCTTCGTCTTTGGAGATAACGACCGGCGACTTGTAGGTGACTTGCAGGCGGTCGTCAACGAGTGTCATGGTGTTCAGCACTCCTGAGACGAAGACTGCGTAAACTGCCGAAACTTGTGGGGCGTCGCTGAGATCTACCGTTCCGTCGGCGGCTGGTTGCCGAATGATCCTCGCCAGTAGCTGGCGAACGCGTGAGATGAGCATGCTGTGCGTGATCGCTGGAGATTCGAGAACGACTAGGGCTGGTTTCTTCATTGGCTTCCCTTTGGGTCCTTCTCCAAAGTAAACGTAGCTCCATGAGTCGTCATATGCACTCGCGATGTTGTGGAATAGATCCACAACATCGGAGGCATATATGTACCTCTCCCTCGGGCGCTCTGAGATGTTTTAGGTTCGTTTCTCCTGCGTCTGCAATCGGTCGAAAACATTACTTCACCATCTAGAGCTTTCGCAGCCAAGGATGGGAACAGAAGTGTGCTATGGTAATCTTATTAAGGACACAACGGGAACTCACGCGGAAATGATTGCGGCCAATTCTCGGGCGCGACTAACGGCGGCGTGATCCTCTGTAGACGAAGGACAACGCATTAGAGAGAAAACAAGAATGATTCGATTAATATAATATGTATCTCTCTGTTATAGGAGTAAAACACGGTTCATGGTAGGTAGCACGTTCATGACGAATTTGTGGTCAGAAGTCGTGGAAAAAATCATCCTCAGCATCCAGGACTCGCGCAGAGGGTGATTATCAGAGGATATTACCTGGTAATCAACCATTTCGCGAGTCCTGTATGCTGAGGATGACATATTCCGCGACTTTGGACCGCAGATTCGTGTAGTCTACACCTTATGGTACTACTCACCGGGAGACGGTCGTTGGGGAGGCGAGGTGCGTCGAAACATCTCCAACGAAAGTTCGATGGACAGCGTTCGGCGATGGAGGCGTTCGATGTTCTCCGAAAGCGAGCCCTCGATAAAGACTGCAAAAAACAGCATGCTTCAACATTTTCACCACAATGGTATGACAGAACATGGTGACAATTTTATTTGAGACGTAGAAAAAAACAGATATATGCTCACGTGTTGTCGGGGTTTCCTCTTCTCCGAGTTTGGACAAAAAATCGAACAGTATGGGCACGATGAGACTCCACTTGAATTCCGCTTCTTTCTTCAGAAGTTCTTTCAATGGGCTCGAAATCGTTGCATAGTTCTTGAAGAACCGTCGAAAAAATGATGTTAGCCCCAAAAACCTCCTGACTTCGAGAACGTCCTTCGGTGCGGCGAATTCCGCAACGGCTGCTAGCTTTCTTGTTCCTGGACGTACTCCCTCCTTAGAAATTTTGAATCCTAGAAAATGAACTGTTTTCATGAAGAATTTGCATTTTGCCAATCTGACCGTGAGTCCTGCAGCTTTCAGCGCTTGTAAAATCGGACTGAATTCGCGTCTTTGCATTCAGCTTCCGTTGCCTTTGATCGTCCGTCGACGCTCTCCAGTCCATAAATAGTGAATTATACGCAACCTTGAGGAATCGGCATAAGGCCGATCCTGACAGGACGGATCCGCAAAAGAAATGGCCAAGGGACTTCCACCCTCAACAGTCGCGACACGTTTCTACGAGACAGCCGCATTGATCTTAAGGAGGACCAGGAGGGTTTTCACCCTCCGGCGCCGGCGAAACCTCGTAGCGCAGTCAGCGGGGAAGTGTTGAATGCTCGATAGTTGACCGAGGCCCAGCCCCCGGTCTGCCAGAGCAGAGCAGCTGCGCGATCCGGAAAACCAGCCGACCCGGATATGAGCGCAAAACGTGCTCCTCACGAAGGAGCACTAAACTGAAGATTCCACACGGCGAGAGCTCGTCCTCCACGCCGAACATTACGCGCGGCAGACATGTCTAAAAAGAAGGAACGGGAACATTCAGAACAAATTGAGGAGGAGGGAGACATAATACATTAGAGGGGTCAACTAACAATCTTTCGCATGAACTCACCGTGAGCAATTCCAGACAACAGATTTGTCAAACCGATGAACGAACGAACAGCGCAACAGATCGAAGACGAGTGAAATAACGTAGAATACCAAGTCTCGGAGGTAGGCTCCACTCTCTACGAAGGAAAGTGAAACCCGGAGAGGAAAATTATTTGAATCCGGAACGGCGCGAGGCGTGAGATCTCGATCTAAATTCTGCCCGGGAACAGAATTTCGAGGGGGAAGTTTGACGTACGGGACAGCCGTAGCGCATAGAGCCTTGCTTCATCATACAATCACCGACACAATACACATACACACACCGAGCTCCCTTGTGCCACTGTCCGGCAGTTAGCGAAGCCTACAGTGTAATCTCTCTAGTCGGGATTAGTGCGCCACACCTCTTATCTCCCGGCCTAGTGCCTCGATCATTTCGGCGGGATTTCAACTCGTACGAAACTCTCAAATTCAATCGTAGATTTATGAGGAGTTTGTGTTTCAGCTCGTCTAATGGCAGAATATTTCAGTCCAGTTTTCTAAGCGAATCTCCCATAGTGCGCCCTCTCGAAGAATGAGAAACCGAGAATATAGCCCACAACAAGGAATATGTGAATGAGTGACTTTAAGTTCCACACCACAGGCCCAGTTATGATTCTTTCGCTCTGCTCACATCGCGCTCTTCGGAAATGCGCTCTAATTGACGACCACCCTTGTTTCGCTTCCTGCGCCTTGAATCAGGAGAGGGACTAATGTGTAAAGAAAGATACTCCAGTCCGAAGCTGCCGGATCGGAGAACGGTTGTTTGAATTCGCTGCGACCGGACGAGCCGTCACATCCCCACTTTGCGATCAAGGTAAGCTCCGGATCGATCCCATCGAGTTCACTCTCGGACTTGCACGCGAGCAGCCTTTGAGCAGTGTGCGTCAAGAGAGCAAGAACTCCCACACTGGCCATCGTCCCGGCAGGATAACATTCTGCCTTGCAGTTTCGAACTTTGTTTTACGACGGGTAGATGTTCTTTCGCTGAGAGTCGGATATCTTCATATTGGAGCCTGCTTAAGGAGTTGTCTAATAGCAGAGCCAAAGCTCGTTCCGGGCTGGATTGTGGAATCTTGGCAACATAGCGGAGCAAATCAGGCGCGAACCTCCCTCACTTTTTGTCGTCGACTACGTTTGCAACATTTTTCGAAGCTTTTCCTCGGTCTTCCTTTACATTTCGCTGCTTCAGTCGTGTTCAGACTCGTGGCTTCGTTCGAACTCTCTTCGAGTACGGTACGCTTCCTTCCAATCACGAGTCAGTGAATCTCGAAGATGAGTGAATCAACCTGAATGGGGGACAACGCAGGGTAGGTTGCCATTAGAACCTCCATGATTGGCTTCAACTTGATTGAGACTCTCTTTATTCACGACGAGGTAACTGAAGGATATTTTGTACAACTTGCTTATGAAATGTATGTATATTCTGTAGCCCGATGCTATCCGATAGGACTAGAATCATTTAGAAGACGAATCACCCTCCAGGGATAGAGCTTAGCAATGCCTTCCTTTTTGGCCACTGTGACAATCGTAAAGTCGGCTCCTCACGGAGCACGACTAGAGAAAACACGCCCGCAGGCGACACATCGTAGGGGCAGTTACGCCCTCCGCTTCGGACATTGCGTGACACGGACATCTAAGAGGAAGAACGGAGGACTCTGAGCAAGTTGATGATAAGGGAAACGTACGAAAGAAAAAAAAAAGCGAAATAATAATTCACCGCCAACTCACCGTGAATGCGTGGGAAGATGAGGAAGTGATGTCTCGATTATTCAAACAATCCGAAACAAGTGGGAAAACTTGGATCGCCAAATCTCGGAGTTAGGCTCCACTCTCCACAAAAGAAAGTGAAAACCGGAAAGGAAAATTATTTGAATCCGGAACGGCGCGAAATCTCGTTTTAAATTCTGCCCGGGAACAGAATTTCGGGGGGGAGTGTGACGTACGGGATACCCGTAGCGCATAGAGCCTTGTTTCATCATACAATCACCAACACAATACACATACATACACCAAGGGTGATCGAATGACAGAGTCGGTGACTTCCAGGAAAACCATTGCGTTCATTATGTCATACCAGCCGGCCTTTGGCCGACTGGTGTCGGCCGGCCTGCGGCCGCATTTTTTGACTGTACGCCAGTATCGGTTCCCATCTTGATATGAATATAGGAAAAACAGTATGTTTGACTTTATGAATTATTTTATTTTATTACTATTATATTTCAATATGAATATGAGCGTCAGCTCTTAGATCGACAATTGGAATACGATGTTTTTCAGTTTGTAATCAGGCGCTTTGATCGTTAGTTGATCGGGCGATCGAACTCTGGAAAGCGCGACGTACAATTGTCCGTGACTGAAAACGTCTTTTTCCAAATATAGTCCTACTTTGTTGAAAGTTTGGCCTTGACTTTTATTAATAGTCATTGCAAATGCCAAGCGAATTGGGAATTGTCTTCTTCTCAAACGGAAAGGCAGTCTTGCATCGCAATAATTGTCGATTCGAGGGATCAAGGCGATTTCACCCTCTTTGACTCCAGTGATGAATTTGCATCTTAGGCTAAACTGACCTAAATTTTCGATCTGGAGTCGGGTCCCGTTACATAAACCATTGACCACATCTAAATTACGCAATAACATGACAATAGCTCCTTTCTTTAGGTGCAGTTCATGCAGTTCATTTATTTTTCTGCTTCCGCTATGATGCCGGCTTACGGCCGGTTTTGTTGTTCCGGCTTTAGGCAGTGGCCGGCTTTTGGCCGGTATTCCAGTTCGGCTTTCACTAAGATGTCGGTCTACAGCCGGTTTTGTTATTCCGGTTTTATGCAATGACCGGCCTTCGGTCGATTTTGTTGTTCGGCCTTTATTTAGATGTTGGCCTACGGCCGGTTTTGTTATCCTGGTTTTATGCAGTGGCCGGCCTTCGGCCGGTTTTGTTGTTCAGCTTCGACTAAGACTAAAATGTCCCGTTTTCTCGCTTTCCAGGTGATATCGGACGACGAAAGGGCAGCAGACAGTGTATGCTGCTTTTGCATATGGCTGATTCTTCGCCAGAGACTGAAACCGATACCGAAATTCACATCGCCGGCCATCGGCATACCGTGTCGTGGCAAATTGGAGTGGCGCGACGGCTGTTCACCGCTTCATCTCATTCAGTTTTGGATAATTTTTTTCGATTTATTCCTCTTTCATGGTTTGTTTTTGAGAGTTTTCTTTTTTTTGGTGTTTTTTTTTTGGTTTCTCTTTTTTTCGCGTTAGGTACTCCGAGTTTTCTTTTTTTTTCTGCTTGCGTGAGCTCATCGCAAATGAGAGAGCCATGAGAGCAGATATATGATTTTTCACATCATAAATTCGCTTCATCTCATTCAGTTTTGGATATTTTTTTTTCGATTTTTCCCTCTTCCATGGTTTGTTTTGAAGAGTTTTCTTTTTTTTGGTGTTTTTTTTTGGTTTCTCTTTTTTCGCGTTAGGTATTCCGAGTTTTCTTTTTTTTTCTGCTTGCGTGAGCTCATCGCAAATGAGAGAGCCATGAGAGCAGATATATGATTTTTCACATCATAAATTCGCATCATCTCAAATTGGGTGTTTTCAATTTATGAGCATCGGTGGTTGTTTTCGATCGATTTTCCTTTTTTTTTGTTAATTTTTTTTCTTATTCCTGTGTGCTGCTACAAGGGCCGAATTCAGTGGAGGTAGGTACGAAAAATTCATTGCTCATTCAAGTATTTGTCAAGTAATTTGGTTAATTTTAATTTTGAGGAATTTCATTTTTACTTTGATTTTTTTAGGATCGCTAGCAGTTACAGACGGGCCGTCTCCGGGGCGACCAGTTGGTGTGATATCCTTGTCGCATAGCAGCATTTTGTTCAAGATACCACATCAACTGGTCGCCTTGGTCGGCCTACAGACATGAACATCATCATGAAAAAGAAAATAGTGTCCAAGATGAGTCCCGTAATTGAAACAAATTGAAGACGTGAATCGGTTTTTGGACAGAAATTGGTTTTATAACTGGTGTCTAATCATTCATTGTTTTATAGCAACAACTGCTGCTGCTGTTGCTGCTGCTGCTACTGCTACTGCTACTAGATGATGTCCCATGGCTTTGGTATTTTCGATTTATCTGGTCGATAACTGGTCGAAAATACTCAGTGTGATGATGGTGAGTTATACATAATACCCATTATTAATGGAGAACATATTTATTTGTTTTTTTTCGTAATACTTCTTGTATTATATGATTATTTGGTGACGATGCTGCTTCAAGCAATTCCTCATGCGAAAAGCTTGATTTCGATTTTGTAAATTTGCAGTTTGTTCTTCGATTTTTTCAGGATCGCTAGCAGCTGCTGCTATACGCGGGCCGTCTTTGGGGCGACCAGTTGGTGTGATATCCTTGTCGCAACAGCAATATGTTCAAGATACCACATCAACTGGTCGCCTTGGTCGGCCTATTGACTTCCTCCTCCTCCTCCTCCTACTTCTACTACTACTACTACTGCCGCCATGTAGTGGTGGTGTCCAAGACAAGTCCCGTAATTGGAAAAAATCGATGACGCTAATCGGTTTTGGGATGGATGGAATTTAGGTCACGACCGTTCTCTGAATTTCGCAAACATACAGTGGTAAGTGGACAATGCTCATGAAGAACGTTTCATTTGCTGCTTTTTTGATACATACTTGTCTTATTATTATGAACAACCACCGATGCTTCAAGCAATTCTTCATGCGAGAAGCTTGATTTCGATTTTGAAAATTACAATTCTCTTTTTGAATTTCAGCATTGTGAACTGCAAATCGTTTTCGAGGCGACCATTTGATGTGGTATCTTGAATGAGTTTCCGCGACAAACTCGTTCACGATAACAAGATTGTCGTGAAAAATCATACTCTGAATGGTTAGTAGTGATATTCAATATTCATGATTAACGGAGAGCATTTCATTTGTTGTTTTCTTGTTATTGTTGTATGAAGCAGCAATGTGTTTTAAGCGACTTATGCGACAAGTTTAATTCTGATCTACAAAATTACAATTTCCTTTTTGATTTTCAGGATTTCAGAGGCGACCAGTTGATGTGTGGTATCTTGAAGTTCTTTGTTGCCGCTGCTGTTGCGACAAATTGCAATCTTGTAATGAAGCACGAAGAAATCAACAGCCTGCTGGTGATAGACGAAAAGTTGTTCTTCTGCGCAACGGGGAACGGTGTTGGTTTCTACATTTTTGTGCAACGAAATCAGCTCTTCAATTCATCGGACGAATTCCCGGGCGAAGAAATTACCCTCGTGCGTGAACTCGCGGTGGCGCTAGAGAACGCGATCATCATCACTTCAACAACTCAGACAACATTGAGACAACAGTGAGCATCATGATGTTCCAGTTGGCGCTTCACGTCTTTCCGGAGATGTTTTGTCGACAACACCTGGCTGCCACGATCTGACGATCAACAGATTCAAGAACATCGCGACGACTCGACGAACAACAACAACAACAACACATCAAGAAGCGTTACTGTTGTCACTGTCGCCGCAACATCGAGTTGATGAATTGCTCGTGTCTGCTGATGATCTACGCGATTCCGAGAGAGATTTATTGAATCGAAGCCTGGAAGAGCATGTGACTCAAAATGGACGTGTTCCTTTGCGAAGACTTCTTTGGAGTGAGTGGCGGCGGCGGCGGCGCACAATCGGATCAAGCTCACGTAGTTGTGAAAGGAATTCCGGATGAGAACAATTCTCGAATCAGTCAAACTAATCACAATTTGAACCAGAAAGTATTTTGGCGATATTGACCTGTCGACATCAGTACGCCATACTTTGAATGAAGTTATGAGCGACTTGGTTCGCGAGTGTCCTGCCGTGTATACAGTAGAACGCTTCCCAATATTATTGAAAGCATTCGTGACGTGGTTTCTCGAATGCAACAGCTGTCGAACAGCTGTTGCTCAAATTCATGCTATTTCTTTTCGGTTCCTGTTTGGAATCGTGTGCCAGTGTCTCAGTGTTCGTTCCGTGTGAGAATTGTGTGATTTTTTGGTTCTTTTCATGGTTTTTCGAACATACCGGATTTGCCCGTCATGGACATTTATGAGAGAAGTTTGAAATTGCTCAAATTCATACTATTTCTTTTCGGTTCCTGTTTGGAATCGTGTGCCAATGTCTCAGTGTTCGTTCTGTGTGAGAATTGTGTGATTTTTCGGTTCTTTTCGTGGTTTTTCGAACATACCGGATTTGCCTGTCATGGACATCTATGAGAGAAGTTTGAAATTGCTTAAATTCATGCTATTTCTTTTCGGTTCCTGTTTGGAATCGTGTGCCAGTGTCTCAGTGTTCGTTCCGTGTGAGAATTGTGTGATTTTTCGGTTCTTTTCGTGGTTTTTCGAACATACCGGATTTGCCCGTCATGGACATCTATGAGAGAAGTTTGAAATTGCTCAAATTCATGTTATTTCTTTTCGGCTCCTATTCGGAATCGTGTGCCAGGAACTTTGCTGCGACGGCATTCAGCACTCAGCAATCAGAATTTGAACCAGAAAGTATTCCCAATATATCATTGAAAGCATTTGTGACGTGGTGGTGATCAGTTGATGCGGTATCTAATGAATGATTATAGTGATTCCGGATGAGAACAATTCTCAAATTATGTTGTTGTGAAAGGAATTCCGGATGAGAACAATTCTCGAATCAGTCAAACTAATCACAATTTGAACCAGAAAGTATTTCCAATATCATTGAAAGCATTTGTGATGTGGTTTATCGAATGCAACAGCTGTCGAACAGTTGTCGATGATGTGAACGCATTAGCTGCATCGGCCGGAATTAATTTACGCCCGTTGAACTTTGCTGCGACGGCATTCAACACCCCTGAAGCCGAACGACTGTTGGCGATGTATCGTCGAACAGCATCGGCTCGGAAAACACTTTGGATTCAATCGACGACTCGCTACGGAAAAACAACTTGGGCGAAAACGTTCTTGCCGAATCCATGTATCGTTAACAAGAACGATTCATTTGAATCATTCGAACCTGGATTTCATCGATCGATCGTTTTCGATGATTTCAATTGGAACTTGTTGTCTATATAGGAGGACACAAAGCGTATGTTGGATACAACAGGAATTCGAAGAGAGTTCAAAGTTCGATATCGAACAGTGATTATTCCTGCCGATGTAGTTCTTTCCATGGTTGTACTTGATAACAATCATTCGTCGTTTTATTGGGGAGAAGCGGATACGGATGATAAGCTTGCTTTGTATTCACGCATTGAGATTTTCCAACTTCAAACACCCCTTTTCCAAGAATAAGTTACGTCTTAGAGAGTTGCCGCAAACGATGATAAACTGAGTCAGTTTGGGCGATTGAGTGACGAAAATGCACAACTTGACCAGCAAAATCAAGCGTTGCTGGCAGAGAGTCAGAGAGTTGTCGATGATAATTCCAGTCTTCGGCAAACCGTTGTGGCTCTTCAGGATCAAATGATAGAGCAACAAAGTCAACTTCAGCAACAGTTTATAGCGTAGCAAGCAGCCATGCAGCAACAATTCGAACAAATGCAGGCTACGAATCAAGCGCAGATTGTCAATCTTTTGGAAGATTAACTGTCCCGCGTGAGATCAAGCTAAAGCATCGAAGAGTTGCCACCAATCGTTGGTCGGAGCGCGGGTAGGAAGCGAGATCAGTTGATGTGGTATCTTGAGCGAGTTGTGTCAAACTTGAGTTTCATGGTGGTTTGTGTCGAAAATCATCATGCGAATGAATAACTATAATGATTCCGGATGAGAACAATTCTCAAATCAGTGAAAATAATCAAAATTCGAACCAGAAAGTATTTCCAATATCATTGAAAGCATTTGTGATGTGGTTTATCGAATGCTGTTATATTTAAAAATAAATTTATAATATATTAATGTGGCTAATTCATTTTCATTGGGTGCTGTTACTTATTTGGTACTAGCAAGTCTACCCGTGCTTCGCCACGGATTGGCTGTGTCTGTTATCTGAAGAAAAAGAAGAAAATGTTCGGGTTCTAGGAGTTTTTTATTGAAACACTCGTTCTTTTTCATGATGAGATCATCGAAGAACTTCCGAGTAAACAATGTTCCGTGTTTCTCTTTCTGACGCGTATACAAATAATAGATTCTGCGGAGAGCCACCAACTCGAGAGAATGCCACATATAACTGGCCATGTGAGAAGCATTGAGCCGATAGATCAACTCCGCAGTATCGAATCGACTTCTTACCTTGAGATTTGTTTATGGTTATGTGGTGCAAGCGGGTCGAACGGGCAATTGAAGTCTCTTGAACTGGGATGGGAGGTCCGACGCAATCAATGGTGAACTGTTTCTCCTTGGCCAACAATACCCGTGAGAATGGTTGTTCGCAGGGAATGAGCAAACAGTGCGTTGATGCAAAGCCGAGTCCCGTTGCAAAGCTTTGGAGGAAGAATGTTGCGCATCAACATGACCGGACATCCGACTTTGAGCCGAAGAAGGTGCGAAGGCAGACCGGGAGGATTCTGAGAGTTGAGGAATTCGTTGGGAAAGTTAACTGCAT
>JAJSRV010000048.1:962570-979698 GCA_021527715.1 Neoseiulus cucumeris | reverse complement strand
TGTTTGCTGATATTACAAACAGGATACTCCTGCCGGGCAATGTTAAGAGGCAACTTCAGAGCTGCATGGGCGGTACGACCTCCGTCTAAAAGTGTAGCGGCGATGCCAGAGGACGCCATTGCTACCGCGATGTGACCCTGGGACGTGATTTCCGCCAAAATTAAATTTGTCAAGAAAGTTTTTCCGGTACATCCAGGGGCATCGAGGAAAATGATGCCGCATGACACATGCTCCAGAGAGGAAATGAAGCTGGAGCGGAGTACGCTGGAGGGCGCTCGAGTTCGATTAGCGGCCAAGACTCGAGAGCATATATGGCGCTAGAGAGTACTGCGGGCGAAAAAAATTGAGAGTAGGTCCAATCTTCATTTTTCTTTCATCAAAATGTGCGTCTCGATTTCAGCTTTCTTCTGCATTTTTGTTTTTGAGAATCGGATGCGACGGTGATGAGTTATGACCTCCGGAACGAAATTATCGAAAGAAACCGCATGATAACCTCACCATAACCGCCCTGTAATAAACACATATAGCATATCGTGGACGGATGTCAATTCTGATCCGAAAGGTCCTACGACCTTTCGGAAGATCCAAAGAAACTATCCAACACGATTTCAGAGCGATCGGACTTCTCCTGTCGATTTGTATAGAAACCAAACACACAAACAAACATAATCTCATTTTTATATATTGGTATAGAAGATTGATTTTCGGTCGACGTTGGTTTTGAGGTGACGCTACCGCGTTTTCGGCAGGAAAACTTCACTTTTCCAATGCTTTCTAGCGTGGAATTCACTTCTAGTGAGAGAATCTATCGATTCGGCGTGAAATTTACGCTCAGATAGCTCGCGATCTGGGTTTTAGGTCTTCGGGCCATATGTATGTTTCGCGATCTATCCCAGCTCCTGAGCTTGGGGGTAGAAAGAAGTCCGTTCGAAAAATAGGCGGAACTTGAAATCCTTCAGAGCTGCTCATCGAGAAACAATCTAGCCTTTGACTGTAGTCTGCTTGAAGACTGAGCAGCAGCAGCAGCAATGAAGGAACGATGCACTACAGGCGTAAAATACCGGCACGACGGCTGAACAGTGAAAAATCGCTTTTGGGCTTTCCCAATGATGTAAGTGGGATACCGAGAGGAAGCTGAGATAGGAGGTCGAACGGGACATGTGCTCCCGTCTGGGTGGAAGGGTTTCGTGTTGAGAAAAATCGGAATCCCATTCGTTTCGGCCTTCTCTGTGTTGTTGTGAGCCATAATTACAGCTTCTAACAAGCAGCAATGATCGCCCGATGATTGGCTTGAAGCACGCTTCGGACTCATTCTTGAATCCAAATTACTCGTGGGTTCGAATCGGATGAGAGGTGCTTTCCGCACGGTTCTCGATGGAGGCAGCGGGAGAAATGCCTGAAATTCCCTGATTCATTCGGAGGAAAAGGAGGTTTCCTTTTTTGGACGAATNATGGAGGCAGCGGGAGAAATGCCTGAAATTCCCTGATTCATTCGGAGGAAAAGGAGGTTTCCTTTTTTGGACGAATACGGATCCCTCGATCATGACTGTGCCACGGGTATCTGAAAACTACGGTGTCTGATCCGATCACTAGAAGAGTCTGAAGAGGAGGAGTACGCTACACTAAGAGACAAAGCAGCAGAACTTTCTTTCTGTTAGTTAGCACTTTGGCTGATGACGGTGCCACGGGTATCTGAAAACTACGGTGTCTGATCCGATCACTAGAAAAGTCTGAAGAGGAGTACGCTACACTAAAAGACAAAGCAGCAGAACTCGACGAAATGAAGCATTTATTGTATTACTGCTTTCGCCTGGCCGCCGAGGAACCTATAGTGGTAGGTTCCCCGGCGGCCCCACTGTATTTTGAACTTCCTGATCTCCGGGCGGAGTTCGGTGAGGCCTCCGCCGAAGATGCCCGCTTTCCGCAAGCTTACGAAAAGCTTGGCCCTCACTTGGGCTGAGGTGCCCTCCAATGTCAGGTATCTCTCATTGTATTCCTAATGAAAAATTTCCTTTTAGATAACTCAGATAGAAGAATTGAGAGGGCATGGCTCTGATTTGGAGAAACTAAAAAAGTTGAAACGAAGAGAGAATCGTACTCACCGTTGATTGCTGCATTTTTGTACTTCCAAACACCAACGCAAACAAATCGTTTGTGACATGAATGTTCAAAACTGACAATTTTCACTGTCAATGTTTACTCTCTCCTATCCCGTGTATTGAAAGGAGATGCATCAGCTCGATGACAAAAACTTGACATTTTTAGTCATTTGTTCCCAAGATCGAGCCTCAGAACGCTCCACTCTTTTCAGTGATTTTAAATTGGAATTAGAGATTCTAACCATTGATTAGGAATCTTCTTATTTCAAATCTCGCATGTCATGAGCATCACATAATATAATGTAGTCACGAATACCATTTTGCGTCCGGCTGTCGTCGCGCTTCTGTAAGATGAGAATTGAGAACCCAAACGAATCTGGAGATTACAGCTAGAGTCGCTTGGAATCCATCTCACAAAACTTTGTGTTTGGAGGACATTTTTTATCAGGCAGCATTATGGTTTTCGGAGTTTCGTGCGCGACAGTAGGTTCTCTCTGTCACCTTCAAGAAATTGCATGCCCCGACCAGATCGCCCTTGTATGCGGAGGTTTTTGTCAACTCCTGACCACTGTGCGTTGAGCTTTCATGTGCCGACAAACGACGTGAGATCAGATGGCAGAAAAGTTGAGTTCAATAATCTGAATCGGAATGAAAATGAATCTGAATCATTATTCCGCAGAGTCTCAATTTACAATTTCATTCGGACTTTATTCCCCCAGTTATACCTTATCTCATCCCCATCGAACGTGCCAACGCTGCGTGCTAGCCTTGAGGAAAATCCAGAGCTTTGTTGACTCGAAGGAGTACTCGTTGCTCAAACTTCTCATCGCTCAAACGATTGCATTTCGGTGCGTTCGTGAGTGTGGCATACGAGAAGAGCCGCTCGACTTGAGCGCTTGAAGCCGGCTGCGTGTTATACTGCCGGAAGATCTTCTCGATCTGCGGGAAGTCCTTGAGCATGTCTGGGCTCTGTCGCTTGTCATCGAGGTATTGCAGCATCATCAATTCCACTACCCGATTGATATTCTGTTGAGGTTGAGAGTCAGCCGGTCCTCCGAAATCGTAAAAGTCTTCGCCGCCGACTTGCATCGGTTCTTCGGCTGTGGGGCGAATCGGCGTCTGTTGCTCACAGAGGAGTTCCTGGAATCGTCTGAGAAGATGTTCCTGATCAGCCGCCGCAATGCACGGGAACCACGTTCTTTTGAACCGAGGCAACGACATGGCAGCGATGGCGGCTCTCTCTCCTGTCGGGGTGTGGCAGTCGATCTCAACACAGAATCGAGTTTCCAAGCTCCGCAAGTATCCTTCTACTATGGGCCGGCACTTCTGCAGTGTTGAGCTCACCCTGAGAAGCTGTCGCTTCAACGCGATGAGAGTCGGGAGTAGCACTCCGTAAAAAGCAGTCTTTTCTCCTTGAAGGATGTTGAGCGCATCTGCCATGGGCTTGGAACAACTGAGGTATTCGTTCAGATACGAGAAATCTTCCGTGCCCAGACATGTCTTGAGTCGGAGCTGATCTTTCAGTTCGTCCATGTGCTCCTGAAACCCGACCAGCTGCGTCAAGGAATCGTGGAGACTGTTCCATCGCGTCGCGTTGGGCCGACGCAGACATCTGCCGGTGATGCTTTTGATGATTTCGGCCGTCCTCGGTCGTTGGCTCATGTTCCATAGGGCATTGCATTTGATGAGCGTTGCCTTATGGAGGGCGTTCAATGCAGGATGAGCGTCAAGCACTTTCTGAAGATCGGTAGTGGCGCACAAAGATAACGTATGTGCAGCACATCGCGAATGACGCGGCAGTCGCATTACATCGTCGTCATCGACTTCGATCCAATGTTCGTCGTCGAGGCTGTCTTCGTCCTCGGAACTCTCTTGAGCCGGCTCGCTACCGTCATCCTCCATCGCTCCCGCCTCTTCGTCTTCTCCGTCACCATCGTGCTCTTCATCATCCTCGGGTTCGCCGTCATCCGTCGCTTCTACCCCCTCGCTGTCATTCTCCTCTTCTTCCTCTTCCTCCCCGGCCTCCTCCATCTCGATATCCTCCATTCCCATCATCTCTCCATCAACCTCCGACTCCGATGTCTCTTCTTCATCTGCTTCTGGCTCATCAGTGACCACGTTTTCGACGTCGACTCCAAACTCTTGGAAAGCCTTGACAAAGTTGGAAGCGTTGTCCGTCACTGTGGTCACGATTTTCTGGTACGAAAGTTCGAACGAGTCGTGGATGTCATGAACCAGCTCGGCGATTCTTTCGAAAGAATGGATGCCGGGGAATCGACGGCATGCCAAAGCAGCGGACTTCCTCCTGTATTCATCGTCTATCCAATGCGCAGTCATACCCAGGAAGCTCCGCCGGCCGCCTGACCAGATGTCTGCCGTGGTCGCAACCCAGGAAGGCTTCCTGAGAATCTCGCGGAGTCGATCCACGCTTCCGTCGTATTCGTCATCGATTCGCCTTCCCAACTTCCGGCGACTCATCACTGTCAATCCTAGTTTATCGGAATTCAGAAAACTGAGGATTCGCTTGAAGTTTTCATCCTCCACGACGCTCAGCGAAACCGTTGATCCCACGATGAACTTCATGATAAAATCGTCGAACCTTTTTTGTAGAGGTAGACGGCTGCGCCGGATCCTGGTCGCACCCGTGTTGGCAAGATTACGACGTACGAAGTCTGATCGTTGGTTCTCCATCCAAGTGTCGAAAGCTCTTAATTCGACCGCCGAGTGATGCCGTCTCAGATGTTTGAAAAGATTTGAATTGGTCAAACGGCTGACTTTCACACATCTAACTCGCGATGAGGTTGTGGCAGGACAGATGAGACATCGCGACGTCACTGAATCGTTTTTCCGAATTTCTTCTAATATCGCTCCAGGATCAGAGTTTTCCGTCTCGAAGAACGGACTTTGTAGAGCTGATCGGACTGAGAATCGGAGGTCGGCTAGATGATGAGGAGTCTCGCTTTCCTGGATGTTTTCATCCCCTCGCTGGTCCATTCTTGCTAGTCAGAAGGTTCCACACTGCATTGAACGATGCGAAGAACAAATCATAACCAGTGACTTAGCTACTGGGTAGAATAGTTGGTCTGATTCGCCGGGGAAGGTGAAGAGATGATAACAGAAAGTCGCAATGTACTTGCAGTTGGATAACTTCTCACTTGACTGTCAGAGTATGAGCATTTGAGCTAAATCACATTGCATCAACATCCGGACATCCATATCTTGAACTCTCATTGCTTTGAAAGTGCACTCAGGTCGAGGTGCTGAGAACAATCCCAAATCGACTCCGTGATGGCAATTGGCCATCTCAGAAACCACAGGAAACGATGCAGGGGCTGCCCGTGGCTCTACATTCGTGTATACAGTGGTGGACATTGGAATGAGGCCACCCATATTTTCGGCGATTTCTTGACGGTTTTAATAACTGGAGCCCAGAGACTATGTCGTAATATGTTTTCCACAATGTCTCGACCGTGAGTTAAGTTGGAGAGAGAAAGAAGTCGGTTCCAGGAAGTTACTCCCGAAAAACTTATTCTTGGCCTGGACATTGAGATAAGGCCGGCCATGGATTTTTCGCGTGGAAATTTCGAATAAACTTGGTGGCTTTATCTCAATGTCCACCACTGTATAATGAGGTATTCGTATCGAAATATACGAATACGGGGGCGAATACGAATACGAATTCGAATACGATCGTATTTGTATCCGTATTCGTATTTGCACCCGTATTCGTACCCGTATTCGTTTCTGCATTCGTATTCGTATTCGCGAATACAAATACGCCCAACTCTGGTAGGGACAATCGTTAGGTAAATCAGAGAAGCTCAAGCAGAGCATTTTCCGTTAATAAATCAGCCGGACAAGCTCAGGGAGTTAGCCGCGACGGCAGCCGAATCCGTCCTCGGTTTAGAACCGATGACGTCACTACATCGCTGCCGGCTTCTCCGGCGAGCGATCTCGCTCAGCTGTCAGGCAGCCGCCAGACAGCGCGTTCGTGCACGTTCGATTCAAAACAGCAACCAAACAGTCAGCGAGAGCAGACAGTTAGTCAGTCAGAAAAAATCAACATTCAAGTTGTCAGTGAATCGGGTGTGCACGCCCGCGATTCTTTGAATCCATTCAAAGTTCGTGAATCCTGCCCCGCAGGCTTCACCCCCGCTTCTCCGACCCCAGTCGGAAGAAACCTGCCACTCTCGGAGCTCGGTAGCTCCGTCTCCGAGCTGTCAGGCAGCTCTCGTGTGCCACTGTCCGGCAATCATCAAAACCTACAGTGTTTTCATTATAGTCAGGAATAGTGCGCCACAGCCACTGCCACAAAGCCCCGACGAGAGTTGGAGTGGCCGAGGTCGAAGAGTCCAAATCCTCTTTTCTTGAAAAGCGTCAGGCTTCGCAGGCGTACGTGATGACTGGGAGAACATGATATCGATATAACTTGAGGTAGGCCGACGGGCTGCGGAGTGCGAACGCACGGAGAATCCAATTGCAGAGGAAAGATCACCTGGAAGCTACGTGGCGAGCTTGCTCGGAGAAGTTGAGGCTTTTGGAGTATCGCACACCCAGGTCGACTGCTATCTCGACGGGAGATAAGGGGTGGCCTCCAAGGTCGTAGGATGAGAATGGATTGCAGAGCCCTAGGTGGAGGACTCCGCATTTGTGCGTTGACATCTGAAGGCCCATGGCCCTAGACCAATCAAGCAGGTCGTTCAGTGCTGACTGGGCGGCGGAGGTGTCGGCAGGTCCGCGGATGGGGAAGAACCACTTTACGTCATCTGCGTGGACGACGTAACGAGCGATGTGTTTTACTTGATCGACAAATAGCAGGAAAAGCAGGCTTCCGAGAACTGTGCCCTGACCGCAGCCCGTCAGGGCATACCCTTGGCCTGAGAGGGCATCGTTAACCTTTACTCTGAACTTTCTCTCCCTGAGAAACTCAGAGATCCATTTTACCAGGTTCATCCCTACTCCCTTTAGTGGAAGCGTTGACAGAAGGAGTTCATGTGGCAGTGAGGGAGACGGGGCGCTTGTTGAAAGGGTAGTCCCTTTTTTCCTTTTTGTGCACTGGCGCTAATCCAAGCCAGTTCAAAGATCGTAGGAAGTTGGCTGGTGGTAAGAGAGTGCTCATAGATGAGGCTGAGCGGCAGAGCCAGTCCAAGCGCAGCATGTTTGAAGAAATATTCCGGAAGTCCTTCGGGAGAGGAGCCTAGCTTTGCTTCGAGCTCGGAGAGGGCCTTGCATACAGATAACTCGTATGTGTCGATGTCAGAGGAGTCAATCATTCCAACGAACGAGAGCTGAAGGACGCAAGAGAGCAGCGGAGGGCCTTCACTGGAGATAGAGGTCGATCGGAGAATTGTTCGAACTTCTTCTCGTTCGCTAAAGCGAGTTCGAACAGTTCACTGTACGATAGCGTGAACGAATCCATGTCACCTGACCGAATTTGCGACTGTCCTGCGACTTTGTGCGTCCCAATCCATCGCAAGAGGGCAGAACCCAGCTCCAAACACGGAGTATGCCTCTGCAAACATGATTCGACGATCTGATCATCGACTTCGTCATGGTTCCGCTGCAAGTCGTGGAGCAAAGAGCATTCATGAATATTGTAAAACTGGACGTAGGATCGGAACTTGGAGGTGAGAACACGAAAGTTGGGAGGAGCTGCTTCTTTATTCGCTCGGTTAACGCCGCTGCGACCTAGTTGCGAAGAGAGACCGAAGCCAAGTGAAAGTCATTCATCCACGTCGGCCTCTCCGCGCGCCTTGAGAGAGGAACGCGCGGAGAGGAGGTTTTCGTGGAATCGGCTACGTTCACTTGTAACTTCCTGAGCGTATGAACATTTGACAGTCGTGGGAACATGCACATCTGATTGACTTCCATTCGGACCGGGCTCGCACAATTACTTAACACGTCTGATCAAATAGTAGTTTTTTGTTGTTGGAACTTCTTTACGAATCTCACAATATCTTGACTTCCCTGAGTTTCGAACGACTGGAATTGCAAATCATGAGTCGACGAATACTAGGAAGGAAATCAACGAAATCTACGATGAGGACCCATTCAACATCTGGATCGGATTCTACGACGACGAAGTCATCTAGTTACCGCGTCATAACAGATGTGCTGCATAAACGTTGTCCCTGTGCGCTACCACAGACGTCCGGAACGTGTTGTAGTCCCATCCTGTCTTGAGAAGCATTCATGAAGCAGTGTTGGACAAATGCAATGCTCTATGGAACGTAAGCCGACGACCGAAGACAGCTTAAATCATAAAGAGCATCACGGATCACGGGAGAATGTTCGTTGAACGGAGAACTCATGGAGGCCGAAGATTTTTACGATTTCGGCGAAGAGTCTTCAATCACCGGATCACAACGTAATGTTACCAACCGTGCTGTGGAATTGATGGTGTTGGAATACATGAGCAAAATGCAACAGGACCCATGCATGCTCAAAAAGTATCCCGCGATCGAAAACATTTTCCGGGAATTCAACACACCACCTAGTTCCAGCGCGCAGGTTGAAAGATTCTTCTCTTTCGCCACAATGACGAACGCGCCGAAAAGCAATCGTCTAAGCGATAAAATGTTTGAGCAGCGTGTTCTCCTTCGAATGAATAGCACTCTAGAATTTCAGTAGAGTAAATCTCGGAAATTGACAATACATCTGTGAGCGTGCTGTTGGGGCTGTCTAGAATCACCACTCTGGATTCACTCTCACAACCCTCGTTACTTCACGATGGGCGTTTATTCAGTCAATCTATCGTCACTCTTATCAATCATTCACTTGCAATCTCTGCATCCACTCTCTCTTCCTACTCTCATTCTACTATATCTCTCTACTCTCTCTCGTGCCATCAGTAGCTCTCCGTCAGCTCGACTACCCTCATTCTCTTATTCGTGGTTCTCTTTCCACTTTCTCTTTTACTGGCAGTGCTGACTGAGAGTAACCGACTGCGATGCTGGTTTCGTCTCTGACATTCGACCACGCTACTCTGGCTGGCTCCCGACAACCCGTTCCGTGAAATGCCTATCTAACTTGTTCTCACTACGGCACATACCTAAATGAGCACATTAACTTCCGCCAGACTACTACCCTCTTTAATTTATTGCGGTGGATGCCACCAAATAGAATAGTTGTTTCTATTGAAAATCGATTCTACCCTCTTTGATTTGGTCGTATTCTCTCGCTGGCATGGGCCTAGGATCGTAGGACGACGGCGGTGGCACTTGATGGTACGTCACCGCTGCCGCTCTCACCGGTCGGTGTGAAGTTCCAATTGTCGCCGGCCTATCTTCCCTCGTTGACTGAGTTGATGAGATTGAGGTTCGTACTGCCCTCGTTGATGGTGATGTTGCTGTTGCGGTGGGTCTCCTGGTTCTTTCCCGCTCCTTCTGGCGCACCTTAATTTGTCGGGTATATTCCAGGGGATCGAATCCGGTAACCTTGCTGAAGGTACTGACCGTTTGTCCCTTGTTGCGAAAGGAAGCCGGATTCATCCGCAATCCACTTCGTTTAGCTGACGGCACCTGTCAATCAGCGGAGTACGCGAGAGGGCGCTGCGGTCAGGCCAGCGAGCCAACCGAGTGGAACCTCTTCCAGATACTCTGGAGATTCGCACCAATGTGCTACTTACGTGAACCTGTATTAGATATTGAGAACAAGTGTAATCATGTAATACCAATGTATTCTTTCTAATCATTACCAATAAAAATGCCAACGCTTCTTCCGGAGGATCCTGTTAAGGAATTTACTTCTGATTCCAGTCAGTGGGTTCTAGCTTCCAGGTAGAGTTGAAAACACCAAGTTTCATCAGGGTTGCACGTTTATTTTACACAAATTATTCTTCTTCACGATCCGTCTGTCACTCGCGCGCGCTTCTTGCACACACACTTTTTTGGGTTCTATCTTCTTGCTGCTTGTGATCCGTACCTACTCTCTGCACTGCTGCTGTTGCCATGATTCTAACGCTCTCAAATGATTTGGTTATTTGACAGATCCCTCGCCTAACTGTCGTCTGCAATCTGCAGACTGCACGCTGCACAACGTCAACCGCGTGCGCGTCAGTGTGATTCAACCGCTGACCAGGGTCAGCACGAGAGCCAGTGCTCTCATCTTGCAAAGTTAAAAAGCGAGGGTTTTCTGGAAGGCGGCCGCGGCCCGTTTGACAAAATCCGGAATTGTCTTTCCTCAGTCAGAGAATCCCTTGCACTGTTTGTAACATCCCTCGCGCCTAACTTCCATCTTTCCTCCGGTGCCGGCGATGAACTTTCGCTCAGTGCACTCTCGGCCCATGTGGCCCTTCTTACCACAGTTATAGCAGATGCGCTGCTGCTGTTTCTCGCACATCTTGCTGGCGCTGATGTGTCCGAGCTCCCCGCAGAGGTAACACGGTTCGTTCAGTGCGCAGCACATCGTGTAACCTTCCTCATGAGTGTTGTCCAAGCATCGTGGACATCCTACCCTCGTTATTGGTTTTTCCTGTCTGGCCTCGGTCACAGACAGGTTTCGAAAAAGCACTTCGAATGCTGCTGTTGGATTCTGGTTCGGGTCCCACGGTGCACCTCCCTCTTCCTGTTCTTTCTTCGGCCCTTCTCCGGCACGATGAAACGAGATGAATGGGGGTGACCCACGTTGTTCCCCATTACTATGTCACTTGAGTAACCTCCTGCTGCCATCTTTCTTTAGTGGAGCATGCGTCTCCTTCGTTCAGAGTCCGCGTTGAAAGACTTTCTAGCGCGCGGTTGGTCTCGTCTGCTTGTTATTGTTTCCGCTCCACTTTTCATGCACTCGTCAACTTCCTCATGTTACATCTTTCCAGTTTCCCGCCATTCGGCCTTCGCTACCTACATAAGCTGTCCTCAACTTCTACTTGGAATATTTGCCTTGAAATTTAGATCTTCTACCTGGTTGTTCCCTACTAGTGCTCGGGTAATTCCCTCTATGTCTTTGATCTTCTAATCGTGCCGTATTGAGATCTCTACGTACCCTTTCCCTCGGTATTGCCGCATATCTAGCTGGGTCAACCTCGATGTGCACCTCGTCTGATGATGCCGATGTGTTGATCTCTCTCGGTTCTTCGACCGTCCCTACTTGCTTCTCTAATATTGTTTCCGTTATTGACTCTTCTACTTCAACTCTTGTTGATTCGATGACTTCCTCTGGTCTGTTGATTTCTGCGAGGATTTTTGTCTCTTCTGATTTCTCTTGCTCTTCCTCTCGTTGCTGTGTTTCGGACCATTCCATCTGGCTTCCTTCATTGTTCTGCGAATCTCCTTCGTACGGTTCGATTTCTTCCTCATTCTCGTCGTGTGGGCGGTACCATTTTATCTGTGAGCAATGAGCTGTACAAGTGTAGTTTCTACGGCCAATTTGAACAAGACGGTAAGTGTCGTTAGGGAGAATTTCCGAAATAACCATCGGCCCTAAATACTTTGGTTGTAGCTTGGTTGATTGTCCCGTGTGAACTGGTAACCGCTTGACTGCCACTACGTCCCCCTTTGAATATCGAATGTAATGTGGTCTTCGCTTTGCATCATAATAGTACGCATATTGATTTTGGCTATGGATTAATTGCTCCCTTACTTCCGCTTGAACCTCGGCCGCTGGTCTCCAAACCTTATCCTGATCCTGCTCCTGTTCGACTAATTGCGCATGATTATTGATTCTCGGCAGATATCCATGTAACACCTCGAACGGTGATTTTCCTGTGCTCCGCGAAACTACCCTATTCAACATCATTTGCACCGTTGGTAAATATTTGACCCAATCTCTATGATCTGCTGTCACACATAACGCTCTCAGGAGTCTTGCTACCTCTTCATTCAATCTTTCCACCTGACCGTTAGAATTCGGTTTTTGTGGCGATATCAATGTATGCTTACATTCTTCCCTCTTTAGAAATGCTTCCGTATGTTGCATGCATTTAGGGAAAACACGGGTGCTTCGGGTGTCGACTCCCCGCACCGGGCCCCGCAATTAGCAACAGACAGGATTTCCGAGTAAGGCTCGGGGTGTAGCGTGGTCTGGCCAGAAGGACGGGAGCGGATAGCTCCTACTCGGACACACTGCTGACACTTACTGGCTATCACTGCTCTCGAACGTCGAGGCGCCGCTAAAGTCGGCAGCGTCAGATGACGACACGAGATTGCAATTCTTGTCTGGCATTGCAAGTGGCGACCGGAACGGGAGGTTTTATTTACTATACCTAATCATATGTTGGGGTCATTGACACTCGGATTGACATTTAGAGTAAGATTTGACTCATTCATTGATAATTCGGAGAACTGAAAGCAGGGTTGGGCGCAATTACTTTGCAAAGTAATTACAATTACGAATTACTAATTACCATTTGGAAATCAGCGCTCAATTACAATTACGAATTACTTCAATGATGAGTAATTAATTACTCAGTAATTGAATTACTTTTTAATTACTTTCCAATTACTTCCGGGGAAAACTTGAAATCGGGAACCCGGACCTCCGCAGGTCTCCGGCACGCGGGGAAAAGGGCGATTGCAAACAATTGGATCTGAGAGAAGATGAGAGAGAAGAGAAAAAAAGAATGAGTATCATAAGAGAACGCTCAAATCCCATCTTTTATTTAACAAAGATCTGCCATTTACGAAGAAGAAGATTTCCACTTGATCAACAGAGTTCAACTCGTAGAACAACCAAAAAGTTGAACCAGAAAAAAATCTACTCTCCGACACAAGATTTTGCGACACCGTATCGTTATGCGTATATGCCGTCCCTCTGTCCGATACCAGATGGTCAATCCTTCCATATCTCATGAATACGTTTTCCAGGAATTTGATGACTCCCGCCGCATTCGTCGATTGTACTGCCTCTAATATTACGAATTTAGTCAGTCCATCCACTAGTACGATTACATGTTGCTTTCCATGTGATTTTGGTATTGGTCCTAGGTGATCGATAAAGCATTTTCCGATTGGTCGTTGAACTGGTCGTATTGCATTGCACAGACCCTCTTTCTTCCCAGAGACCTCTTTGCTGAAGATACATTCTGGACATCCCACCGCTGCTAATGTGAGCGTGCGTTGGGGCTGTTAGTCTATATTCACCACACTTGATCACTCTTGACCCTCAGTAGGGTAAATGTACCAGTTATGGAACCCCTGACCAGTTATGGACCCCCTGACCAGTTATGGACCCCCTACCAGTTATGGACCGGGTCCATAACTGGTCAAGGGTCAAAATCACCTGACCAGTTATGGACCCCCATCGGTTTTGGACCCCCTACCAGTTGTGGACCCGGTCCATAACTGGCCAGGTGGATTCGACCCCTTGACCAGTTATGGACCCCCCCCTAGTATTGGACCCGGTCCATAACTGGTTAGGTGGATTCGACCCCTTGACCAGTTATGGACCCCCCCCCCTAGTATTGGACCCGGTCCATAACTGGTCAGGTGGATTCGACCCCTTGACCAATTATTGATCCCCCCCCCTAGTATTGGAACCGGTCCATAAGTGGTAGGGGGTCCAAAACCGATGGGGGTCCATAACTGGTCAGGTGAATTTGACCCTTGACCAGTTATGGACCCGGTCCATAACTGGTAGGGGGTCCAAAACTGGTCAGGGGGTCCATAACTGGTACATTTACCCTACTTGCTGATGGGTATTTATTGTCTCTTCTCACTCTCAATCGTCAATCACTTCATCAATCAATCACCCGGCTCTCCTGCCGCTACTCTACTCTCATTCACACACACTCTGTCTACCTGCCTCTCTACGTTCATTCATCTCTATTTCCCTCATTCTCTCATGCATTGCCTCTCTTTCCTCTTTCTCTTCGACTGGCATCGCTGACTGTGACTGCTGCTGGTGCACGTCCGCTTTCGACTGCGACACATCTAGATAAAATCAAACTCTAACTCATTACTCATCGGTTCCCTGAATTGAAATTTTTCGTCTGCAGCTCAAGTAGCGTCCGAGAGAAACGGTTATTCTATTTTATTTCGGCTCTAGCCCAGTTATTCAAATATCTCAAAGAATAATTTCCTCGAGTTCCGTATTCCACGCGGAATTTTCGAAATCTGTCATATGTATATTTCTTCCTCTGAAGATTCGATTTTTTCTCAAACTCACGAACAGTCGAGCTCGCGCTTGTGCTGAACTTCCCGTTATCGTGAGATAGCGTTCGTCTTCCACCTAATTGAAAGTTTCTTTTCAGATAGGTGATCGGAAAAAGCATTTGGCTCGATGGAGAAATCGAATGTGTTTTATGATTTCAAGGACAAATCGTTTTTACCTCTTGGTGTGCCATTTCGAGTCAAACCACAGTTCTTGAAACCGACGTACAAAGCACTCTATTGATTTTTATGAATGGTAACTGACATCCGTCTCTGACAATTGTAACTGAAAATGAGCCCTTTCCGTTTTTGTGGATTACAAAAGGGTGGGTCGGATAGATGATGGAAAACGACGCTTTTCGACATTACTTTCCAGAAATATGTAAAACTCATTGCGCTTCACTGTCTTCGCTGATTCGGAATTCGGAATCTAATGGGTATCACAAGTGGTAACATTCGAGGTATTGAATGTCACTCCCGACTGTTCTTCGAGAATGTTCCAAGGAGTGATCACCCGAGAGATTCTAGAGATGACAAGCAGAGTTGCTCGAAACCCATCGAAAAAATCCTCAAACTATACCCGAAGTGATATCTGAACAGTGCGAAGTCTACATCTCGGCTACAATGCCACTCATTCGAAGAATGATTTGATTATTCGAATATCCAAGTAATCGAATATTCGAGTTTCCTAATTCGAAAACGTTCGTATTTACGAATACGAATACGCCCAACTCTGGTTTCGAAGCAGAAAAACCTTGAATCACAGTGTCTCTCCCTGCCTCTTTCTTGCAATTCCACCTTTTTGCCGCCCCTGGCTCACTGTGTGTACGAGACAAAAAAACGGCGACGTTGCTTCCATCTCTCCCTCATCTTTGACACCGAATGGAACCATGTAGGGAATGCGCCAGATGAACAACTCAAATATGATGGACGACCTCTGTACTCTGCCGTTCCAGCACGAAGCCCGAAGCCACCACATGGGTTGGGAAAGGTTAGGTTGAAAACTTTCAAAACTGAGTCAGCAAACCCAAGTGATAGTTGAGCTACAAGCTCTCAACATCAATCGAATTCAATCATCGCGCAGTGTGTGTAACCAATGACGTGTCGTGTTTGTGCCCAATGCCCTATTTTTTTTTCCACTTTTTGACCGGTTCCCCGTCGTTTCACCGGTTTCCGGTGAAAACCGGTTTCAGGAAAACCGATTCGGTCGAGACTGGAACTCTTGAGATGATTGTTCGGGGTTGAACGTGGCTGGTTCGAGGTGCTAGGACGTTGTTCCGGAGAGGAAGTACGGGGGCGGTTTCCTGGATTGTGTGAATGAGTGGCGGTCAAGTTCCGTCAGGGCCGGTGAGCGACTCCTTCGCACTTCCACCTTGTTGGCTCCTGGCTCGGAGAAAGGCTGACTCACTGACGGGTTGATGGAAGGCAGCATTGGCTCCTCGAATGCGAAATGTTCTCTGAGTTCGTCGACGGATCGTGGCCTCACGGAAGCCAAGCCTTCCCGGATGTCTTCCTGTGGTAGCGTTTTCGAACTGCGAGCGCCTCGCGATGGTTCCTGCAATGGCTGGGCCGATGTGAGGTGGTCTCTCTTCCACGTGGCTAACAAAGCTCTTCTGTCTGCCAGCGCCATCCGTGCAAAGGTCTACGCCAGTGCCGCAGTTAAGGTCGTGCTCCTCGAGATTTCCGTCAACGAAGTTGAAAATGGTTTCTCCTGTTGTATTCCCAGATAGAGCCTTGAAGAATAGAAGTTCCTCTCTCACTTTGCTCTGGTTCGTGTATCGAGCGAACGCAAGTAAGATGGCGCATCCTGCGACGTCAGTGGACTCGTCTTCCTGTAAAGCCCAACAAACACTGTTTCTAAGCTCGAAGCACAGGCGGTATGGCCTCAATTGCTTTCATCTGCTCGTCATTGAATAAACATCTCGCAGCTTCACGCCTTGACAAGCTCTTCACCGATCGTGTGTGCCTCGCCCGCTTGACCGATTTTGTGGGAAATGTGGACAGTCTTTGGATCTTCTTCAAGAATCGTTCAGCAACTTCAAAAAGAACAAACTGTTTGAAGCAGCCCCCAAACTCTTGAATTCGGCGAATCGTTCGAAGAGAAGCTGTGGCTTACGGTGACGTGTTTGATCGGCGCACAGTGGTCCGAAACGGCGATTCAGGATCCGAAAACTATTTTATCGTTTTTTTTGAACGTTCGAGCTCCCAAATGAGAAATGAAGACTTGGGAAGAGATTTCCGCATTATCTCAGAGGTCTCATTACCATCATTTTTATCACATCAAACATATTTTGACTTAAACATATTTTGGAACGGTTTTTACCATGGATTACCTATGAAGAATTTCAATTGGAACCGCCTTAATCTAGTCCCTTTCATCATCTCCAGACCCAAACTCGGTCGTTTCGCAGTGATCCAGGCGTTCGGAGTCGTCGGACTGGTCAGAAGCTTCAGAGGACTCCGAGTCCGACTGAGTTTCCAACAGTTCGATTGACTCGCGAATGTCTGAATGGCTGTGACTCAGAAGCATGGACAACACATCTCGATCAGTCGTTCTGGTATTTTTCGGACAAGTCTGAGAAACTTTTTTGTGGTCTTTCTCCCGCCGATGTTGACGGCATCGGATGTTCCTCGACCACGGTGACACAAAATTCGAAATCCTGGCCGTTTACCCAAAGAGACTTGTCGGAATAGAATCTCTTCGACTTTTACTGGCAGATGACAATTCGATCCCTGACACGAGCTGCAAGTTTGCTAATTTGACGGCGCAAATCGCTTGTATTCGAAACTGCTGTTTGATCGACGTTCTGATTCGCCACAATGAATTGCAATAATTGTCTCAGAAAGTCGGCATCCCGATAAACTTCGATCCATTTTTCGATGAAACGTTGACGGGGTATGCTAATTCGAATTTCTGAAAAAACGTTCGGAATCAGCGGGGCGGAA
>JAJSRV010000048.1:913349-951914 GCA_021527715.1 Neoseiulus cucumeris | reverse complement strand
ATCCTGTTTTCACGATTTTCACATCCTGACATTCTATGCAAAGGTCTCTACCGTAATCCGCCGTTTCTAAGTTCGCCCTGTGAACGACTCTGGGGTACTTCTCAACAGGAACAACAATCAGGCTCAAAACGTCTCTGGCGGACTTGTCTGGGGCCAAACTGTCCGGGGCCAAAATGTTATGTAACCTCAGATCTTTGTGAATGACCTTCCAGATTGTTTTCGTGCTGACATGGAAGCGTGCAGCCAGAGCCCGCATATTGATGTCCGGGGCGTTTTCGATAGCTCTCTCAACTTCAGCGATGAGCTCGGGCGTGCGGACAGCGTTCTCTCGCTTGCGTTTTTCTCCTCCTACCTCAACGACGTCTGGAGGGATGCCGTCGTTGAGCCTCTTGAACACTCGGCTGACCACCGACTTTGAGAATCCGAAGGTTCCGTGCGGTTGCCCTCAAATGATTTTCATCATCATCATCATCTTTATCTTTATTAACTGAGGGTCAGTTTAGGTACCTAGGTTATGTTAACTGGTTCAGGGGAACCTTGGAAGGGCATTTCATCAGGTGATATGTCTCACACCTGCCCCCGCATAATTTACAAGAGCATGTATCGGACGCTTCGTGGAAGTCTAGCCGTGTGCAGACTCTGTGATGGAAGCCGTGACAGGCAAAGCGGGTGAGCAAATGTCTGTTCTCGAAGTCGGCTTTCTTCCATCTGTCTGAGGAAAACGCTTCCGTGTAGAATAGATCGGGATCGACTGAGGTGAGGCGGATGTCCCAATCTTTTATGTGGTTGTTGAAGGCTTCCTTCTTTGGGAGTTTGAATCTCTCCTGCAAGTCCTCCGTCAGCAGTGGCACGGTCGCGAGGAGATAGACGATTCTGTTTCGGGCCCCACGGTGCACTCGGAGTACGCGCTTGAGGAATGATGCTTTGAGACGGTCCAGCTCCATCAGGTTGGTCTGGTTCAGGAAGGGCCAGATGACTGGCACCCCATAGCACGCAGTCGGGAGCACCTTGAGATCAAATAGGGCCATGGCTGTCTCCAAGGAGAGCTTGTGGGGATTGGGAATGGAATGGAATGACATCAGTCCCTTTCGCACCCTTTCTCGCAAGTGTTCGGTGAACGATCCCCAAATAATTTTCACAAAACTCGTCACTCAAAAAAAAAGTTGTGGGAAGGTGTGAGGGAAAGATAGATTTAATTTTATTCCATTTAGGTACTTCATTTTTTTNCAAACTGTCCGGGGCCAAAATGTTATGTAACCTCAGATCTTTGTGAATGACCTTCCAGATTGTTTTCGTGCTGACATGGAAGCGTGCAGCCAGAGCTCGCATATTGATGTCCGGGGCGTTTTCGATAGCTCTCTCAACTTCAGCGATGAGCTCGGGCGTGCGGACAGCGTTCTCTCGCTTGCGTTTTTCTCTTCCTACCTCAACGACGTCTGGAGGGATGCCGTCGTTGAGCCTCTTGAACACTCGGCTGACCATTGACTTTGAGAATCCGAACCACTCGATGATTTCCGCGTGCGAGCTTCCCCTTTTCTTGGCCTCGATTTTAGTCGCGCGTCGTCTTCGAAACTCCCTATGAGATGAGTCGTCCATGACGCAGCAGCGAGCTGACCGCGGCCAGCGCCCTCTTTAGTGAGCTTTCCAGCTTCATTTGAAACGTGGCGGGAACCGCTACTCTTTCACACTCCAATTCGTGAGAGCCTGATGGTGTCATTCTGAGACTTCCGAACATCTTCAACCGACTTTTGCGCTCCACTCATAGTGGCTTTCACCTTGTCAACGGGAGCTCTCATCTTTTTGTAATATCCTGAACGGGGTCAAACAAATTGAAAACGCTTTTACTCGACTTCAGAATCATCAGCTCCTTTCACTCCCAAAAGTATGGTCAGACCGACTAAAAAATCACCTACACAGACTCCAAGAAGTATGGTCAGGTCGATTTGGCTCAATGTAGTCGCCTTTGGTCGAAGGTTTTTATGATCGAGCTAGCACTGTTGTTGCTGATACTCCGGGCGCTGTTACGTCAAAGTAATCGCTGTATCCGTCTACTGTGACTAGATACTCGCGATGGTCGCCTTGGACTGCATCCACTTTGATCCTGATGGAGCCGTCGCTTTTAGGGACCGCCACCTAGTTGTAAATCCATGGCGTCGGCCGTCTCATCTGTTTGATGATCCCGTCTCTCTCGATCTGGCGTATCTTCTTGATGAGGGCTTCGCGGACGGGGATCGGAGTCTTTCTCGGCGCGTGCTGTGTGGGTACGATTGACGGATACAGCTCGAGTTTGACAACCTGAGTGGATATTCCGAGTCCCTCGATTATGTCCGAAAACTCCTCGAAGGTCGGACTGCTGCACTTCTGGATTTCGAACGCTTTTCCGACACTTCGATGGAAGTTGACAGCGTCTTTCCTTTTGTGTATGCTCTCCATGAATCGTACGCCGTGACTCTGACGGCTCTGGACCAGGACCTTGGTAACTTCTTGGAAGTCTTGCTTCGAGCTGAGCCCATGTTCCGTGGGAGACTTGTTCTGAGCCAACCAAGACGGACCTTGCAACCAGAAGTTCCGTGCGACGGCAAAGTCCAATGAACATACATATTGTTATGGTACTCGCTAAGTATCATGCTAGTGAGAACACAAGTTGAGTACGGATGAGCGCTCTCGCGGCTGCTGGCTATGCTAGCCTGATTCTGCTGTGTGTCGCCATCTTTGCGGTAAGTGTCGATCACCGGTCGGCACCTACCGGTCGGACTGTGAAGCGCATTTATTTAAAAGGAGAGGACGTTATGAATATGAGATAATAATTTACATGGTGAATATGATGACACATATGACTATTGATCTGGATGTAAATGAGATCGGATTTCTATGATTAACGACCTAGGCGTACGCAGTTTCAATTCAATTCAATTCAAACCTCTTTATTGAAAAAGGTTGAATATGAGCTCGGTGCAGCAGTAACAAGGGAGCAGATCGGCACCAATATATCACAGTGATGGGAGTAAAATGTTACTTGGGATGCGGCCGTCCTTGATAAGCGCCACGAAAAAAGAATGCGGATCATTTCGACGAAATATCGAATTGATCATAGTACGCGAGGATTTCACAAGCTGAGAAATGTGTTCATCGAAGTCGAGCCCTGCCGTGATGACAACACCCAAGTCTCGCACAGAACGGACGACCGGGAGAATGGCTTCGAGCATGTGGTAGTCAGGGGCGGGGGATCCGACCGACGTCGCCCTCAGCCAGGATTACAGACTTCGAAGCCGAGAGAACCATTTTGTTTTCCTGACACCAACGCGCAACGCCATTGATGGCTTCCTCAGAGCTGTGCGCCGTGGGGTAATTCGACGGCGGCGGACCAAAAAATCGCCGGCGGCGCGGCGCGCGCGGCGTATCATGGCGCATGGCTCCGCCGTGAAACGCCGTGGCTCATCCAGGGCCCACTGGACCCAGGATTTCAGGAATGGTGCGTAGACCTTTCGTCTGCCAGACGGCTGGGCGAATCCAGGAGTAATTTAGAGGGCATTTTCACCGTTGGATGAACGTTGATCGATTGATCAATCAACTTATCGGTCAAGTTTTCGTGCGGTTGCCCTCGAATGATTTTCACAAAACTCGTCACTCAAAAAAAAAGTTGTGGGAAGGTGTGAGGGAAAGATAGATTTAATTTTATTCCATTTAGGTACTTCATTTTTTTCACTCGATGTTTAAGAACTTTTTGTTGTCGTGAATGAACAGAGCCTTCGACATTGTTACGGGCTCCATCGAGCATCGTCTTTCTCGTAAGATATTTCCTGCAGAAGAGAAACGTCTCTCTGGTTCTGCTGAGGACGCAGGAATTGACAAAATTATTCTCGCGAGACTCGCAACGGTAGGAAATTTAGACGCGTTCGCACACCACCAGCTCAGAACTTTGTCACGATCATTGCATTTGCTTCCCGTAAACTTGTCGGGTAGAATAAGGTACCGATCAACTTCTGCCTTGATATTTTCGGATGCGCTGCGCGACGAAGCGTATTTCGCGACTAGGGTAGACCTTTGCTTCTTGGCGGGTGATGCGACAACGACACAGGAATTGTCGTCAACGGGCGCGGTATCCGTGTACTTGCGGATCGCTCCGACAAGAAAATCAGCTGCATTACCACCGGGAATCTCATTCCTTATTTTCGTGATGCCTTTCATCTCGAGGTCCAAAAGAGGAGTTCCATTTCATTGAATGGGCGCATTCTCTCACGCACACATTCCTCCAGTGTTGCAGCCAACTGTCTTTGGAAATTCACCGTTGCGGCGCTCATTCCAGCAGGCGTTTCCCCCTCCAAATTTTCGAGCGATGTCTCGACGTCTATGTATCACACCCAGTATGACGAGATTTATGGTTGGTTTCTCTGAACTTTGCACGAGCAACATAAGATCTAGAATCACCTGAAACGTAACGGTGCTGTGAGCTTTTTCAAGGCTCGGACGCGGAGCATCGACAGAAAATTGCATACCCGATAACTGTTCGCGATAATTTTGATCCTCTCCACTTGTTCTGGGTTCAGAAGAAACTCGTATGACCCAATTTTGACCAGCAGCTCGTTTAAAACCTCATGGGATCCGACAGCGGACTCGAACAATCGGCACACGGAGCCCCACCGGGTGGGGACGTCGGCCTGCAGACCTCTGCCGTCATATCCGTGAGGAGTTTCGTAGTCGATGAACCTATCGTCCGCACTTTCTGTCTGCAAAAGCGTCAAGGTGTACACACACCGTTAATTATGACACTCTTCAATAAGTATATGCTCCTTGTTTATGGCTCCCCAGAAGCTCATATTCACCCTTTCAGTTTCCTCGGCTAGTTTCAGCTGCTCCAAGAAAACGCTCTGTGCCTTTTCTTTGGATAAGCGAGCTATCTCTGTTTTCTTGTAGATCAGATGGCGGTACATTCGCATCAATTTTGAGCGAAGCTCGATCACATCTTCACACATCGTCCTTTTGTAGAAATCCGCCGTTAATGCGCGGTGCATTTTGTGGTCGGCGCACCGCACGTGTACGTAATGCCTGAATCCGCGGACCATATTACTGGCCGAATCTGTGATCGCGGCGAACATATTCTCCTCATTCAACTCGAAATCCCTCGGAGTTTTGCGCACTTCCTCGATCATGGCCGTGGCGGAATGCGGTGTTGGGAAATGATCCGTTTTCAAAGGAACACAATTCAAATTGTAGTTGACATCGAGATAATGGATCACAACCGTGATGTAAGGGAAGTGTCGATATCTGTCGGTCCAGGTATCCGTTGACACGTGGAATGAGAAATTAGTGGCGGAATCCTACCATTGAGTGTAAACTCTGGTCGAGAACAAGTATTGATTGAGCCACAAAACGGCAATCACCTGGGTGTTCACGGCTGATATGGTTTGATAGCGTCTCCGTTGCCGCACATTTTGCAGAACACTCTTTTCGGTTCAGCCAGAGAACCCGATGTGAAGGTCAATCTCCCGAATGCTTGCCATAACTTTGTCGGGAAAATTCATAAGAACACATTTTGGAATCGATTCGGAGAGGAGAGTCAGCAAAGTTGAGATGGAAGGATGTCATCAATCGTGCAGCATAGAGCATGACTGCAATGAGCATGAGACAACTCAGTGTCTCTATTCCAGAGGAGAGAAAGAGACAACTCACTATTGAAGGATATCTGAGGGAATTCGATTTATGGAGAATAACCGAATAACCCTCTAACTCAGCGAACATGTTTAAGATTCTTCGAGGGTTACCTTGAGGGAATTGCTCCGTTGATCGTTTTGTTTGAACTCGAAGCGCTTCACCCGAACGTGCATGTTGCAGCACACGTCTACCTGTGGCGCGGCGCACAGCTCTGGGCTTCCTGCATGACGGCATGGTCGCGAAAGCTCTGCACAGGACCGAACAATTTGAGGTCGTCGGCGTAGAGAAGGTCTTTTACACCGGGCGCTAAGTACAGTCGAATGTCGAGAGCATAAATTACGTACATGAGTGGAGAGAGGGATCCTCCTTGCGGTGCGCCGGAGGTAACGGGATGCGGAACGGAAAGTTCTTGATCGACTCTGACCCTGAACGATCGATCAGCAAGGTAACCTTTGCCTGACGTGATTGTGCGCTGATGTAAACCGAGCGATGACATCTTTTCCAGGAGAATGCGGTGATCGACCTTGCTGCGTGCACGTTGAGCTCCGAGGAACAGAGCTGTACGAAGCGTTCATCATCAGTGGCGTAGCGAGGGTTATTTTTCTGAGCTTTGGCTTAAAGTTTTCCAAATTCGATTAAGCTAGCCGATCGTGGTACGCGATACCGACCTTGACTCGGCCGGGAATGAGAAACTTCTGCCTGCCGCTCGGGAAAGTAACATCGACGCCGACCTAGTTTAGTGACGTCAGGCGGAGAAGCCGGCGATCACGTCGAGACTATGCGGCTGCCAGTAGATGGCGCGCGAAGCAACGGTGCTCCTCACAATCAGAAACGCTTTCGATCTTAAAAATGGCTTCATTGTCAGTCGAATCTCCCAGATGCTGATCGGAGAAACGGCTTCGGTGAGGTTGCGAGCTTCAAATTTTGCCCGAGCTTCCGCATGACAGAGGCAGCGTTCGTTGTGATTCCTCGTGTATCGCTCAAAGCCAGGCCAGTTTTCTTCAGCGTATCTGCAAGCCCGACTTTCAAGTTCTCGGCAGTTGCGCGTTCATTTAACCGCGAGAGGAATTGGATAGAGTTGCCGAATGCCGGGATGCTGGCGGAGCAATGAAAAGTCACGCCTGAAAAAGGGTTGGGATAATGATATCTTATATGTCCACGCTAGTATCACTCCCGATTTTTTCAAAAGTCAAATATGTGAATATAGGCGCTCGCAGCTGAAGAGCAACAATCAGGCTACGCGATCTGGGATTCACCTAGAAATCTCTTCCGTTGATGACTCCATTCACTTTATCGAACAGAGTCTCGTTTGACACTCCACGGAGTAACCGTCTCATTTCCTCGAGCTCGATATTTTTTCAGTATTATTATATTATCCAGTATTGTATGAGTGATCCGTTCTAAGATCACCTAAGAGCGACGCCGGCGCCGTGTCTTGTAGACGTCTCGTGTGACACTCAATTAGTAGACATTTGAGGTATAATTTCTTGAGTGGGAGGATTCCAGGATACTTGGTGAAATAGTGCCTGATCACTCCCATGACTTTGTTGGGCAAATATCATCGAAGTAATCGGCTTCCGATCCATGGATTGATGGAGGGTGATTAATGAATTCTTCAGTGCTCAATCATAGTAAACCGAGGCAGCAACATCCAACTGTTCGATTCCCCTTGGCCAGGGATGGGCACAATTACTTCGGAAAGTGATTGAAATTACCAATTACTGATTGCCCATCGGAAAATGGAGCTCAACTACAATTACCAATTACTCTCACTCAAAGTAATTAATTACTGAGTAATTCGATTAGTAATCAATTGGTAATTGAAACCCCAATCACCGCCCATCTCTGCCCTTGGCACATTCACACAAATAGGATCGAGTCCCTTCAACGTCGTTCAGGTGCGGTTGGTATTCGATGAAAAGTCGATATATGTCTTTGACTCTCGGTGCCGACATCGGACGTCCAGTCGGACAATCGTTGGCTGCTCCTTCACGGAAAACATTCCGAGGTTGTTTTCCGAGTCCAAAATCTCGGCCAGATACGAGAGAGCAAGTTTTACCTGGTACTGCCCAGAGGCGAGGATCTGTATCTGATTCACCGTCAGGTTCGGAAAGTCTCTGAGTTCCACGGCCGAATCGCGCCGGAGCGTGGAAACGGGTCTTTGTATTCACCTCCCGTTCCTGACCTTATCTTCGAGTGTATTACGAACACCGTCTCGTGCTTCCATGCGCGCGAGAATTTCGTCAGCCATGGGAGCGTTCTCCATGAATAGTTTGCCTTACTTATTTTCCAGGCAGCCAACAACTCTGCAGACGGAATGGATTTGTGGCAGCATCTTGTAGTCCACGACATGGTGTAACAGCTTTTACCGCTGGACGACGCGGCCGTTGACGTCTGGGCCTGCTCTCGGTTCCATCTTTTGGCTGAAAGCCGATGTCTCCTGCACGTTCATCTCAGCCTGCGTCGCGACCTCGATTGTCTCTTAAAAGTACGTCGTGTCCTTAAGCAGCATCAACTGCTTCCGCACCTCAGCGCTGGAAGTGTTCACAATGAGCTGCGTCGCGATCGCCTCTTCTGCTGTGATCGGGAACGCGCGTTTTTTTGAAAGTCTCGTCAGCGCGCTTACGAACTCTCATGCGGATTCGTCGGGCTGCTGCTTCCTGCCTGCGAGCTCCAGCCGCAGCCCTCTTCGTTTTACGAACGTTTTTTTGCTCTCTCGAATTCGATACATCTTGTCACGGGCTTGTCCTTGATCGATCGGTAGACTGCTTGTCCTTCCTGGCCCAGGCTCCCAATGCTTCAGCAACGCGACCTTTCTCGCATGGGTCCAGCTTTCAATGCCTCCACGTAGTCTTCGAAATTTTTGATCCACACTTCCCACGGGATATTCGGGATACCTGGTACTGGCAAGAATACCGGTGGAGCTGCCACTTTTCGGTGCTCCGTCGTCAGTTTCACAAGTTCTGCCAAATCACGCTTGTCGATTGTGCCAATATAGTATCGGGCAGAGGGAACACACTTACTCTGCTGACTATGACAACCGGCGTCCATTGCACAAGCCTTATAGGTACCGCTACGACACCTAGAGCTACTTGCATGTTACTATCGACTGACCATTGGCTGTCTGTTCACTCTATCTCCACTCACATTCGGTGGTTTTCGTTGTTTCTTCAAATTCGACGGTGGACACTCGACGGTCCCTGCGTTAACCGTGATGACGGGTAGGGTGCCGCTGAACAACCAGCCGAAGATCGAAGACAGCATTTTGCCGAAGGCTTTTTCCGAGCCGGTGTGGATTGGAGCCTAATCGATTGCACCAACGATGATTTTGATCGCTCTTGGGCAGTTGTCTCCTCTGACTGCGTCGGCAATGGGTGACAATCCGAGGTCGTGAGTCACTTCCCTGAATTCCGCGGTCGAGATGACTGGCGTTTCAATGCAGTCCAGCGAGATCGCTTTCTCCGGATCGTGACGGCTGCGGAGCGTGACCCTGTGGAGATGGGTGTCCAGATTTGACACCGTGTTGCCGAGTGTGGAAAGCGATGTCTTTATCGCCGCGATTGGCTTCGATCTGATTTCCCGAGCCGCGGAAGACGCCAGATACGAGCGGTGTGATCCGTTGTCGCAGAGGATGCGGGCCAGGGTACGGTTGTCGCCGGCCTCCAACCACAAAACGGCCATCTGCAGCAGGATTTCGGGTTGCTCTGGGGGTTGTTGGTTTCCGTCGGTAATCATCATGTCGGTAGTTGGATGTTGACTGAACGGTTGGATTGGCGTCCGCCCGAGCTCCTCGCCACTATCGTTACGTTCCGAGTCCGTCAACGACGGCTCGCTGTTATACTTTAACGAAGTTGGCACTCTAGAGCGGAAATCTGGAATAGCGTAGGGCCGATTCGAGCGGAGGTCCGACTACAGCGAGCGTCCCATTCGAGCGGAGAGGCAACTAGCGCGGTGAGCACCTTTCAGAGACGGACCCATTGGCCGGGCCGAGTGATTATTATAGACAAGCCACAGTGTAGAAGATGATGCATAAGATTGCGTAAAAATAAACCAACGATGACGCCTGCATGTTTTCCATCTCAACCACGGTTTCTGGCCTTCCAGCTCTTGCTGACCCCGTTCGCTCGCTACGCTTGCGGGTCTTCTTGATTCTCACTGCTTTGATTGCATCTCTTGGAAATCCCCCTCGCATTCAACCGGCCCGGCTATAATAGGGAATAACGCGAGACATGGTCAGCCCCGGCCCCTTCCGCCTTCCCACATCAACCAGAATGAGAGGACAGAATCAAACGAATGATACGATAGCGAAAGAAGAAAAAACAAATTCATTCCGCTTTTCCTGGACCCTCGCTTTTACGGCTCGCCGGCTCCACGCGGGCTTCCACTTTACATACGTCGTCGCTCAATTTGGCCCCTCGCTCTAGCGTTCCACCGCTCTAAAGTTGTGACACCTACTCCAACCACCACCGTTCCCCTCCGCCTATTCGGATCCTTAATCTCGACCCGCATCTTCGTCTTCCGACTCCTCTTCGAGATCCATATCTTCGACACGAACGGAGATCTCTAATTCTTCATCGTCTTCAGCGATCGCATGGTCCTGATCGCCGGGCGGCCCATTAACCGTTTCAAAGTCGCGGCGCCACCTTCGTTCCATGAGTCCCGTTGAGGTCACCCGTTTCAACAGCGGTGGGTCGCTTGCGCGCTTCCCGGAGCCGGTTGTCAGATACTTGCTGACGAGACTCTTGCCCGGCGCGCCTAGGCTGAGCTTTTTCCTGCGAGCCGCTCCAAACCGCACGGACACACTGGAGCTGACCACAGGACCGGATTTGCGATCCCAAAAAATGCGGGGATGCCTTGTTCGCCCGGCCGCCGGCGCCGTTAGCGGTCCGGAAGTGGACGGCTCTTCATTCGAGGCTTCGGTGACGCACGGTTACGGTACGATCGCCGGACACACGGCGCTCGCGCCTCGTGGGACATAGCGGCCCACTCAGGCTCCAGAAGAGCGCGAAGATCGGGCCAACTATACTTCTGAAGCGCCGTCGATTCACTACGAAGCGGGAGTTGAACCACGACCGTCGCCGTGGCCGGTCTCGCCATTGCCGGGGTCCCGGTCGTCCCCTACGAGCCCATTGTCGATCGCCGTTCGATCTCGCCATTTTTGATTTTTGATTTGAACACTATTCCGTCGAGAGAAACTCAAGGGAACTCCTCAGTTGTATCCTCGACCGCCGATAGCGGAACCGCACCTGAAGTCTCGTCACTATTCACCTCACGTACACTCAGGATTCCTTACACCGGGCACCGATGAGTTCTCGCAACGAAACAATGAATCAAGTCAACTCACGAGAACCTCCGCGCACTGAGATTCGTGACGAAAAGACGGCAACACCGTCGTCGTAAAACAACGCCAACGAGAAATGTACACGTCGCCGAAAACGTGGAGGCGCGCGGAAGTTTCAAGTGCAACCTTCTTTCCCGGATCCCATTACCGAACCGTCGTTCGAGAAAAAGTAGAAAACTTAGCGGCGGCTCGATCTTTAGTCTCAACATCTTAGGTTCCGGACGCACAGATCCCGCCCCGGGGGAATATCACGAATCACGAACCAATTCGGTGGATATTGTAAGACTGTGGAAAACACGACGGATCCTCTCAACGACTACTCTTTTCATTCTGTCGCGACCGGTTCCCGCAGCAAGCTGCGACCGATCACTCGTAGAACCCGCACAAGAGTGTCTCTGTATCTCAACTTCCAGAGACGTCTGCCGGTTTTCCTTCTCTCCCTTTTTGAGAGCTCTCTCGGCGCGGCTTCTTTGAACAGTGCGGCGCGCTTGATACAACGAGACTTAATGGAATCGGATGCTAGAGCTACATGACTACTGGTTACATTCCCACAATATGAAATAGATTCAGTCAGAGAGCGCTGGCGCATCAGAGATCGCGGCCACAGCGCCACCCCCTATGCTGCCGCCGCACTCTCTTTCAATAAACACGCCGCCGACGCCGACGTCGGGAGTCGCCGACTGGTCAGCGCAGGCACGCGCAGCCATCGGCAGTAGCATTCAATCATCACTCACGGCCGTGCTCTGCAATCAGCTCTCCCCGAGATTGATCCCGGCCCCAACATAGTTCAGTTTCGTAAAGTCTTTCTGAATCGAAACCCGAATACAGCTGTTCTGAAGATTCTGGATTGGAAATATGTTTAGTAAAGACTCGGTGTCCCTGACAGTGGACCTCGTTGTCTCTAAGTGTTTATTCTCCAGACATCGCTGCCTTATACACCCTTACTCCCCTGAACTTCGGTGTCAGAATAAAAAACTTCAGTCGCTAGGCGACAACGAAAAAATCGCGTTAACCAGACTCAACAACCTCATAGCTGGGAGCAGTCAAGAAACGCTGACAGCGATCGACGAAGAGATCGCAAACTACATCAGCCACGGGTACGCCGAAAAAGCTCCGAAACGCAGACCGGGCGAATTCGCCCACTATCTACCATTGCAGGTGGTCAAAAAATCACATCCAGGTGGGCCAAAAATCCACATTGCAGGTGGTGGAGATCCCGGAACTCCTGCTGTTCGATCGCGCTCATTCGGGTCCAAGTGGCGTACGCGAACGCGTGCAGCGTGGCTCCAGGGATGAGCCGGGCGGCGGGAATGAGCCGCTGAATCCTCACCTTCCAGTGGTCAAGCGGGGACCACGGACCGGTGTAACCGGCCGGACGACTTCGAAACGTTTCATCGGGGACGGGACGAGGCCTGGCCAACCCTGGCGCAGGGGTGGAGGATTCAACTCTTTCGGGCTCGGGTTCTTCGGAGGGCTCGGGATTCTCGGGCGGCGACGCCATAGGCAGGGCATCGGCTGGAGGAGCCGCTTTCGCAGCGGTCCGATGCAGAACCTCCATGCCTAGCAACTTTGCAAGATCCAAGATCCGTTCCATGCTGACGTTGGAACTCATCCAAAACAAAAAGAAAGAAATCAGCGAGCAAACCTAGCGTGTGAGAACCCAACACGGAAAATAATAATATATACTCAAGTTGAGTGGCGGTCGCTCACGAAACAACTGCTGTATCCAAATTCTCGAACAGAATGATTTGAAAACGTCGCCGGTCTACCGACACCGCACATTTTCACGGGGGAGGGACTCGTCTCTCTCCAAAAGTATCAAGTTATTTCCTAGAAAGTTCTGTCAAGTCGCTGGCACATATCAAATCACCGCACGTCGGAGACATCAGACGAGAGCATAGGAAGCGAGTAAGTCTCGAGGTAACTTTACGTCAATTCGGAATCACTGCACGCCATTTTAGGTAATGGAAACGCATGTGGCTACTCAAAGTTTATTTCATTCAAGCGCGATGAACATCCTGACTTCCCAATTCCCTTCCGTTCTCAATGAGATCAGTTTAGCCGAGAGTCAAGTTATTACCCTCTACTATTATTAAATATTGTCTAGGAACTCCAATCATTGCATGTTAGAGTTCGCGGGAAGAGTGTCGCGTGCACCTCAGCCGCGCGGTCAGTTTCTCCGTTAGCTAGGTAGTTCGGAGTGACACCGCCAGGTGGCGCAAAGGTCAAGACTCTCCGTCGAACAGTCTCGAAGGAGTGTTGACGTCAGCCGTCACATATCGGCTGTCATCTTTTCTCAAGTTCTAATTGAACGCTACCTACGCATCATCCAATGTTATTATATCAGTGTCTATGATCAGAATACTATTCTATATTGATCTATCGAATAAATGCCCGTCATCGGTCCGAGCACGAGACAGTCAGGAATCTCCCAAACAGGTGACGCCACCGTTCGGTATATCGGCAGCTACACCTCGCGGTACGCTGCGGAAGCCGACGACACGTGCACACCGATTCATTCAGTATCCAACGTACGCTTGAGGAGGAGCTATCCGCTCCCGCATCAATCGCCAGGCGACGTTGCCTGAGCCCCAGTGCTCGGAAATCCTGACTGTTGCTCATTGCAAGGACCGGTACGGGGAGTCGACACCCAGTTACCGTGTTTTCCACGAACTGCATGCAACAGTAGCAGCATGAAGTAACCGACGAGGAAGCTGCCAAAGTCGACGAGACACTCATTAGCTTCGGGAACCGTAAAGTGCAGTCACGAACGTGTCTTTCGCGGGCGCATATTTCGAATCTTCGTGCAATGCTTACGTGCATAACGGGACGTGCGGAATCCGATTTTAGGTGGAAAAAATTATCCAGGAGAGCTAGCGAGCTGATTCTGGTGTCATTTTGAAGGGAATTCATCTGGCAACAAGAGGACACCAGAAATCAGCTCGCCGACCAATCACTTCGAAATTTGAGGGCTTTTTTAATGAAACAGATGTCAGAGTAAGGATTTTATTTTCCCCAGCGAGCCATAACTTATGGCTGCGATAGAGAAGCGATGTGATCTCAATTTCATCTCGAAGCCAGATGAATTCCATCCAAAATGAAACCAAAATCAGCTCGCTGATCCCTCCTGAGCGGAAATACCAACGTTTTTGGCGATTGTCTGGTTTTATTCAAACACACCTGATGGCATACTCATCTGAATGATTACCTTTATTAATGATCATCTGAATGAAAGTGAAACGCTATGTACAGTTTTCATTGAGAGTATTCGGCAGTCGGAACAAATCGCTATGGTCCAGAAGTTTGTGCACCGTTGGAGCTTGTTCAAACCAACCGCACTCCTCTGCCAAGAGGCCTTTCGTTTCCCTCGCGTAGTTTTCAAATTTATCCGCGTTGACATTGAACATCGAGGAAAGAGTCTTCAGCATGACTCGGAATCTTATCAGGAGGCCCTCGTTGCTACCGGTGATGTATGAGCTAGTGACTGCATTATTGAAGAATTTGCGTGCCGTGTTCCCGTCGTTCGTATTACCTGATCCCGGCCTCGCTTGGTCGATGTTGAGTCCAAGTTGATCCTTGAATTCTTTGTGGATCTCAATCTTCCTCAAGGTCATCCGGACCTTTTCGTCCGCTGACAGTGTCTTCTTGTTTATGCCTCTCCGATATGATACGCTTAGAGAAAACTCCAGACAGCGGATCCAGGCATGCAAAGTGGACAAACCGAATGCATGGTTCTCAACAATATCGGAGGGACAGTCCCCGGCGGGTCATCAGATAAGAGCGGATGACAATTTGAGCGAAGGGCCGATGTAAGCGAGAGACGGATTTGAGCGAGGCCTCAAACCCGATTTCAGCGGAAAGCATATTTGAGCGGAAGACTGGTCGTAGCGAATGCACTATTTGAGCGGAGGACCGATTTTAGAGACGGTGGTGATTAGGACCTAAGGGGCGAAGATAACGGGCGCTCGGGGAAGCCAACGCCTGCTGAAGGTGCGAGTTGGGGGCTTCGCCGTGGCTGCAGGTGGAATCAAAAAAATCCGCGAGCGTAGCGAGCGGCAAGCGCTAGCAAGTGCCCGGAAGCCATGGATTCGGTGAGCCAGCGGACGATTACGCGCAAATCTGCCGCTCGCTCAAATCAGACATCCGCCTAAAGCGGCGCGCCGCTCAAATCGTGCTTCCGCGCGAAACAGGTTTCCGCCAATATCGGCATCCGCTCAAATCGGCATTCCGCTCAATTCCAGGCGCCCCGTCCCCGGCCGCTCTTTGTTTCGATGTCGTTCCGCAGATATAGCATCTCTGAGTGGACGTGGTGTCCGTCAAAGCTTTGATCTATTTAACATCAACCATCGTCATCACCATCGTGTGCGTCACGGAGATTTCCTTTCCATCAATTACAATTTCGGTCGACTCTAACAATAAGGCTTCGATCTGAGCTGTCACGAGATTTGTCTCGCTGGCGGTGCAGGCTGTCGTTTCTTTTTGGAAAAGAAACTTCAGATTGGATTGGATTTATTTCGACCTTTCATATGCACATATGATGCCTTTCATTTCAGGGGTGAATTGTTTTGCATTCACAGATCATTTTGTTGGTGTTATCCCATCTTATTCGGATTTCCTCCGAAGCGTTGATCGAGCGTTGAGAAGAGAGTCGATCTCAATGATGTAGAAAGAGGCCCCGAGAGCGATAACATCCAATTCCGGAATCCGAGAGATCCACCTTTTACCGGAGAGCCTCCGAGATATTGAGACATTGTCGCATTGAAAAATATTGACTTCAAAGCTTTTCTCGTAAGTCAAATTGAAAGTTTATCCGCAACTCTCCGCTGCATCGCAGAGTAAAGAGAATCATCACAGAATAGATTTCGCCTCCCGACATAATACGGCATTTTTTTCCGCCATCCTTCAAGTTTCATGAAATTCGTCTCAATCAAACTGAAAAAACTAACTTCCCTCAGAGTCCATGCCAAATCAGTGAACTGGATTACATCCTTCCTGGCCAGCCTTTTTTTTTCACGAAGCTAAACTAGTTCCGAGTCCAGTGAAGCTAATGAGGCTGTTGAAGCTAGAATGAGTTTTTTTGAAGACTCCATATCCATACCCGTTCCAAAGTGACATCGTCTGTCTGTCACAAAAAATAAGACTACAGGAAAAATATGAGTGGATCCGCAAGAAAAGGGGGGTTTCGAAGAAAAAAAGGGATTTGCATTCCGCCGCGGTGCAATTGAAACGCGGTACGGAAAAAGTGCCTAAGTCGCATTTTTTCGAAACCGAGGAAATCGGATTTTAAAGTTTATTCTGCACTCGTGAACCCTTGCCTCAACTAGATCCTTATCCTGTGCAGATTCATGGAGAACATTGGTTGGCGAAATAATGTGGACCTGCTTGGAGCACGGGGGGAAAACCGCTTAGTGTACTTAGGCACTTCTTCCGTACCGCGACTTCTTCTGGACATCCGAATGTCAAAGTCGGCTGTAAAACACAGTACCAGTTAATCAGATGATCCCAAGACCATGTTCCCAACGTGAAGGTGATAACGGTGGTTGGTGATAACTCGATTCGATTTATTCAAGCTTCGTATTCATCTATCTAGATAATAATCGGTTTCATCTGCGCCTCGAATCGAACGATAGAAATTTGATGTGCGAATACTCTCATCAACGAACATCAAGAGACTGTCGAGATCTTTTTTTTTCGCCAGCTTCACGGGAAGTAAGTCGGTCCCGATTTCCGCACATTTCAGCGGAGCGAAGCGATTTTTGCCCCTTGCGAGAAGATCCATCCAGTTCCACGGACCATTCATGATGGTTTGGAACTTTGGATTGGAATGCTGGTGGAAAAGTATAGATCTAATGTGTGCAATCGGATTTCGCTTGGCTCTGCCGCCGCAAGCGTTCTTGAAGTCTTTAGATTTGACTACTTCGACGCCTGGGAGTGGCTTCAGGTCGGTCGATACAGGGAAATTCAGGTTGAAAATCTGAAAGGGTTTGCTCACTCGAGCTTCTCGGATTATCTCCAACCAATCTTCTGGGCGCGCGAGTTTCTCGACCTTCAACTTTTTTTTCTCGATCAAGGCGAAGGCGCGGTCAATCGGCATATATGAGTGACCTGTTATCGGATAACTTATGAGAATTTCCTCGTAGCGCCCCAGAGCGCATAAATGATCTAGGTACACGAAAAGAAACTTATTTTTGTTCTGACTGAAACAGTTATCGCAAAAAATGTGAAATCGACGACATTCAGTTGGCTTTTGCGTCGAGATGTAATGATCCAGCATCGAGATCACCTCGTTCGAGCCCTTTCGTCCAAAGTGCTCACTGTAGACATACATCGAAGCTTCTTTGGTTTGTACGTCTATTATCTCGAAATTATGAAGCCACAACTGGCGTTTGTTGTACTCTGGGCCAACGTTCGTGACAGGAAGTGGTAGGTTCTTCTGGAAATCCATACAGATGGTCCAAGTATTCGAATCTGAAGCGGCTTCATGAGCCGAGAGTTTATCATAGAATGACTGCGCTTGCGCCAGGTGGAATTCTTTCCGAGTCTCTAATGCCTCGATCGCCTTCTCGTCATTTCGTCGTCTCGCAGCTGCCAAATCCACGCTAATCTTCTCGCAGATCTCACAAATGTCACTTCTCACAGCGCCAAAATAGACTTGGCAATGTTCGTTCACGACTCTCTTGAATTTACTGAGGCCTATCTTGAACTCAGGGAACTGGCTCGAAAACTTAGGCACTTTTTCCGTACCGCGTTTCAATTTGAGAGATAATGTTAGTGAGTCCATACTGAGTGACGAAACACGTGTACTTGGACGCACCGCGGTTTTATTTTAATCGATGAAATTCAGCACTATGGGTTCATATCGCACCTCAGCGCCGGAACATTTGGGAAAAATGCACCGAAAGATTCACCCCCAATCTGGATGAAGTTAGCCTCATCGAATTCGAAAAACATGAAGCTATAGCAACCAAAATTCACCCTAGCTACGCCACTGCTTCCAGGTCAAGGTAGACTTGTCGTTGAGTGGAAGTAGAGTAGCTCGTTCCGGTGTTTCTCAGAGAAGCTGTCTCTCACCAATTCTGTATGCAAAGTTCGTACTTGATTTGGCTGATCATCTTCCACCGACCATTGAATATCTTCTATTCGCCGACGCGACGATCTGAAGATGTGGTCAACCATCGAAGATGAAACAGATTGCAGCCATCTTCAGTTAGCTATCGCGTCATGGTGCTCTGAAAATGAGATGCTCACATCGGTGCACAAGTGCGCAGTCCTACAGCACGGCCGATTCCCATCAAAGTGATGAAGAGTGGTTTGACACTATATTCAACCTGAGTTCAACCTCGTCGAGACGGGGCTTTGTCGTCAAACCAAAGGCCAGAGCGAGATCCTCCAGGGTGAACCACCTGTTCCCCTGGAGAATCTGCTGCCGGATCAACGGAAACTAGCCGCGATACTGTTATGTACATCTGTTTATGTTTATACCGAATTACCTGATCTGAATTTCTCACAACATCTCACGCAAGCAGCCGGTGGTATCATCATCAATACCATATTTCGTTGCTTCATTGTAAAAGATCCCATTGCATATATTCACCTCTTCAAATCCTTGGTTCTGTCGAAACTATTGTACTGTAGCCGTAGCGCATAGAGCCCTGTTTCATCATACAATCACCGGCACAATACACATGCATACACCAAGGGTGATCGAATGACAGAGTCGGTAACTTCCAGGAAATCGTCATATTTATTATTTTTGTGTCTACCTGAAGTGACTACACAGCTAGTTCGGTCGAGACTGAACATTGGTTTATTCCCATGCACGTCTTATATGCAGTGCCGAGGCACGTTGGCGCGTGCGTCATCTCTACACGCGGCCGCACCCCGTCGTGTTGGCCGACCTCTCGCCGAGGTGCCCTCTCCTTTCGCTTGAACGCGCTGCATTCGCTCAGTGCTAGACACTACAATTATGTTATAAAATCCTTAGGTAAATCAGAGAATCTCGAGCAGAGCATTTTCCAATCAATAAATCAGCCGGACAAGCGCAGGGATTCAGCCTCGACGGCAGTCGATTCTGTCCTCGGTTTAGAACCGAAGACGTCACTAAATCGCCGCCGGCTTCTCCGGCGCGCGATCTCGCTCAGCTGTCAGGCAGCCGCCAGACAGGTAATCCGATGTTCGGGACTTCGAAATTCGCCATCCTCCATCCACAGAACCACATCGGTCTGAACGAAGGATGCTGAAATTGATTATAAATCAAGCTCTGCATCCTCAGGATGTCCCGTCTCTGGTCACAACGAATTTGTAGGAAGAGACAGTACTCTGTAATTCTTTTTGCGAAATCTTTCCATTGGCGGAAGCAATACAGATCCAATGGCTGCTCAATACTGGTGGAACCCTTGGGGAAGACTTTCACCGTTACGTTCTTATTCGGGATCTGGTAGAGCTCTTGATCTTTGTGACCGCCCCAAGAGTTCACATAGAGCACGCATTTTCTGTCGTGCAGCTTATCGACCGTTTCTTTGAACACGGTTTTGCTCCACTGCTCCACTAGTTTCTTGGTCAACTTCCCGGATTTTGAACACGTGACGTAGAGATTTGAGAACTCGTTGACTGTGGGAGCTACACGTGGACCGAATTCGTCGTTCACTTCTTGAAGATTCACGTAGAGTTTGCCGACGAAGCATCCATCCATGTTGAGCAGAGAGGCTGGATGGTGTAGCTGTGGGTTAACGGTCCTAACGCGTTCACCATAACTTGAGTTGTTGAGAATATTACAAATTCCCTGAGCTATGTTTGGTAGATCTTCGTTAGGTACAAAGTGAAGCTTTTTTTTTTGACTTTTTTTAAATAGTTTATTTCCAGACTCCGGGACCTTATCGATTACATCAGAGAATAGAAATATTTACACCGTTACGTTATATACACTGTTAGGATTTTACACTTCTGTTATATACACTTCTGTTCCTCCTGTGGTGCCCAGCTGGCCGTCCGAGGTTTGTGTGTTTCTTGGTGCGTTGTCCTTCTCCCTCTCAAGCTCCTCCTTCCTTCTCATTATCGCTCCGACGGTTCTCGTTATCTCGTTCCAATTCTCGGATGATTCCATCATCCTGGCCGCGAGTTCCGGTACATCGATTGCGTTGAGGCTTCCTCTCTCTCTGTTGAAAGCCGGGCACACCAGCATTGTGTGGTGGACATCATCCACCGTCCTGCTTACGCAGTACCGGCATGTGTCCTCCGGCTTCACCTTGAATCTCTTTAGGTATTCTCCAAAGTTTCCGTGTCCCGTCAGCATCTGTGTGGTGTGATAGGTGAGTTCCCCGAACTCCCTACCACACCACTTTTTTATGTCCGGGACACATCTACGCGTCCAGGTTCCTTTTTCGCTCCGGTTCCATCTGTCTTGCCATTTGCGCATTGTCTCCGCTTTGATTTCTTCCTCGGTTGTTGTCTCCCCGTCGTCCTCTTCTGTTCCATTCCGTCTCTTGTACAGAGCGGCCCTCTCTTCCGCGAGCAGCGACCAGGGCACCGTTTGAGCGAGGACCAGGACTGCCTCCGTAGAGACCGTCCGGTAGCTCCTCGCTATTCGGATGCCCATGGTGCGCTGCGCTCTGTCGAGGGCCGCTCTGTTTCCTGGGTGTTTCAGCGCCCAAGGGGCCCAGACTGGCGCCCCGTAGAGCGCGATCGACTCAGCGACTGTTGCCAGTGTTCGGCGCTGGCCCTCATCCGCTCCATGTGTTCTTGGGAGTATTTTGGCCATGGCGGCCGCTACTTTCATCGCCTTCAGTGTCGTCTTCTTGACGTGTTGGAAGCCATTAAAGCCCTTTTGGATATGGATCCCGAGGTACTTTGTGTCCGTTTGTGGCTTTATTTCGTGCCCCTCGAGGACGAACTTCGGCACCTGCTTCCTCCGCTCTACCATCATGACGGCTTCCGTCTTTGTTGGTTCCAGCTTCAGGTCATTTCCTCTCATCCATTCGGCGATGGTCCTTAGTGCTTCATTTGTCTTCTGTTCCAGTTGTTCGGTTGTCTTCGCCTTGACCCACAACGCGAGGTCGTCAGCGTAGGCGATTGTCTGAGCCTCCTCCGGGAGGCTCAGGCGTAGAACGTCGTCGTACGCCACGTTCCATAGTGTGGGACCCAAAACGGATCCCTGGGGGACGCCCGCGCTCATCTTGAATTCCTTTCCTTCCCACGTGACCCAGCGGTCCGCCAGGTACGCGTTGATGATTCTTAAGAGGTATTTACTTACACCCTTTCTTTCCAGACTTGTCATCACAACTTCCCAGCTTAGCGAGTTGAATGCATTTTTAACGTCCAGCAGGACCAGAACACACGTCTTCCGGTACCTGCTGTCGGCCTGTTTTGCGTATTCACTGCCGGCTTCCTTCATTATCCATTCCAATGCATTGAGCGTTGAGCGGCCTCTCCTGAAGCCGAACTGTCTTTCGGACAGTGCTTCCTTTTCTTCCAGCTCTGACAGAAGTCTCCCGTTAATGATCGTTTCCGCTGCCTTCGCCATAGTGTTCAGTAGGCATATTGGCCGGAAGGTGTCTTGTGCGCTCTTCGGGATCAGGATCAGCTTGGCCTTCTTCCACTGCTGTGGGAAGTCTCCTGTTGCTAGCATCTTGTCCATCATGTTCGCGACTTCCTTGGGCCATCTTTTCATGAAAATCTTCACTGCTTCCGGGGGGATTCCATCTGGTCCCGGTGCCTTCCCTGTCTTTATTCTTTCGGCTGCTGCCATCACCTCGTCGACAGTTATTCGCTGCCTTCCATCGTCGTTTCCTGTTAGTTTTGGTCGTTCGAAGTCTTCCCTGTCGGGGAAGAGCTTCTCAATCGCTCTAACTGCTGTTGACTCGGGGATCGGGTTCGTTTTGTGCCCGATCTTTCCTCTTATCATCTTGTATGGTAAGCCCCATATGTCGTTCTTGAGGCTTTCGCAAAATTCTCTCCATTTGGTTCTCTTGCTGTTTCGAATCTCCTCTTGGTATGATCGTTTCGCCGTTCTGTACGCCATGATCGCGTCCTCGCATCTTCCTGGGTATCGGTCAATGTTTCTGCGAGCTCTAACGAGCCTCCTCCTGCTGCTTATGCATTCCTTTCGGAGTTCGGCGATTTGGTGATTCCACCAGTACGCTGGCTTTCTTCTTCCGCGGTTTCGGGTCGCCGGTGGGGCGGCCGCCACACACGCTCTTATAAGGATGTCGTGGATGGCGTCCGCATCTACTTCGGCGTCATCCTCATTTATCTTCCGGCAGCTTTCGTCGAGGCTCCCTTCAAAGACTTCTTTCCGGATGTCTTTCCCGCGCCATTTGCGTTCTGATGTCCTGCGCTCCTGCTGTTGTTCCGTTATGACGTTGAATTCCACATAGAGATGATCGCTTCCGGACTCGTCCAGCTCGTTGACACGCCAGCTTGCCACCCGTTCCGGCCTCGTGCTCATCGTGAGGTCGATGAACGACTCACGAATCATTGCGTGTTGCCTTCTCGGGCCGGGCAGATCACATCTCCTGAATGTTGGGATCTTTCCATCGTTTATTATGTACATATCGAGCCCCGCGGCCCAGTACTCCATCTCGGTGCCCCGTTCGTTTATCGTTTTGTTGCCCCAGATGGTGGACTTCGCGTTGAAGTCCCCTGCTGCAATTTTCGTATGAGCTCGTGCTGTCCCGATGTCGTGGGCGGTCGCGTTTAGGTATCTCTTGAAGTCCTCGAACTTCTCTGGCCCCGGTGAGAAGTAGCAGCTCGCTACTAGGATGCCGCTACTCAGGGTCATCGTTGTTAGTTGTTAGGCCCTGAGTTGAGGTCTTCCGTTCGATTCTTTCCGTGGTGTTAATGCCCGTCCACCATATGGCTGTATCTGCCTTGTTGTCGGCGATCCAGCCATCGTCCCTCTCCGCTTTTTGTTTCGAGATCCTTTGGTTGGCTTCGCTTATTATGCAGATGTGCACTCCGTCTCTTTTCACCTTTTCCTCCAGTTCGTCATGTGCTAACAACAACAAAGTGAAGCTTCAGTGTTGAGGGGCCCATGGGCCTCACAAGCGCTTCAGGTCATTGGCACTACTCTTTCTGGTAATGAGTGGAGGGTACTATATAAGCAGTGGACTTCTCCTTGATAAACACTGTGTGCAGATTGTTTCCACTCCGAGCGTCTTCTATCTAAAGTGTAACCTGTGACTTCGAACATGAGTCATCCGTTCGGCCGCGTGCGACAAGGTGCGGTTGGTTCGTACAATATAATTAAAACCTGACTGGTCAGTATTGAATATTTCGATGGGGTCGAACTTACCATGAATATGGTGGCGGTGTTCTTCGACAAACTCCTCCACCTGTTTCTCTATTTGCTCTCTTCGCCTTGGTGCTTTGAAGTTATGAACCTATCGATTTTGCGGGATGAAATGCGATACACATTCTTCCATCCGGCCACCCAGAAGTGCGATGCAGTGAAGGTGATCCAATTGAGTTCCCTGCCTTTTTGCAAAGCCCACATCCTGATGGTACGATCGTGAACGATCATTCCGTGAGCACGTGCGGAATCGAACATTTTCTTGCAGTACCGAACTGAATTTGTATCCAATTCCCTCCTGGGAATGTGTCGATCAGAGCTGTCGCGAGGCCAGTTTCTCTTTCGATAATTTTGGGAAACCTTGGGTGACGATCTTTCGTCCCCGCTCTTAATCCTGATTGGTAGACCCCTCACGATCTAGGTTCTTCGCCTTCATTCTTGCTCTTTCCTCCACCGGCGTTCACCCCAACCAGGTTCGGCCGATGAGAGGCTGAAAAGGCCCCGCGATGACCCACTGCGAACCGGACAAGCCCTGGCACATTGACACGGTAGTCGACGCGACGTAGACATGGAATCATCACACAATCATGAGCTGCTCCTGGCCGCTGAGTGTACTCCAGGAAGATTGCTGCGAGCTTGGGAGTACAGAGTCAACATTGCCTTGGATCCAGACAGTGATCCTGGGCTCGGATTCGGACAGTTACCCGGCCCATTTTCCGATTTCGACTGCGCCAGTAAAGACTCGGTGTCCCTGACAGTGGACCTCGTTGTCTCTACGTGTTTATTCTTCAGGAATCGTTGCCTTATGAACCCTTACTTTCTTGATCTTGTTTGCAGTGATAGTTGTATTGCTCCAGGTGACCGATGTCATGTTATCAAAAGCAGGCACGGTCGGGACTCCTCCTATCGCGCACGGGATCTCTAGTTGAATCGATTGAATAGGCCAGCTGTCAATGTCTCAACCGGAGAGGCGGAGCGGCGAAGGAAAACCGATAATTTCTACCTTTTCTCTCAGCGGCTGGAAAGAGGTTTCAGCGCGCCAGAGGAGAAAACGACGACAGATGCGAGATTTCCGGTCTAAGCTTCTCCCGAAATCGGCGGTACGCGTCGGCAGGCGTTCTTGCACTCAGCCACGCTCTATACATGAAATATATATATATAAGCTCTTCAAGCTCGTTAACCTGCAACTGATGTTCGTTCAAGAATTTTCGGAGAGCCTCCGCCCCCAGCCCTTGCTCATTATCTCGATCTCGACCTGAAAATGAAGAGCACGTCACTTCAGATTCCGAGTTGGAGGGAAGGACTTTCAACATTTTCACTCTCCACGGTGATAGTCCACGACACAAGATCGGAGATCCGAGCATAAATATCCCTGACGCGTCTCGTAGTCTTATAGTCTCATAGTCTCGTCAATATCCGGCCGCGCAAAGGATTCCCTTACTCAGTTGAATTTCATAGCCTGAGGATCGCAGCATCACGGCGAGAGTATTCCGGCTCAGTTGTCCTCTTCCAAGCCAATTGAGTTTTTCAGGGCCGACCTCGGTCATATGGTCCTTCAAGGCGGACCGCGCGTCGCGATACGACGCCGCGACAGTGCGCCGCCACTCGGCGACGCCCAATAGACAAAACCCGACCTTTGCTTCAGATTCCACAACATTCCGCGCGAGGAACTCAATTTGGTCGCGATTGAAACGCCCCCGTAGTGTCACCTGCAAACTCCAAATGGATATTGTAACACGCATTGGTTTGCTGATCCACGATTCACGATTCACGACACGCGACACCCGCCGTTGTCGTCACAGATTGAATTCAGAGTCCGAGTCCGAGCCCAACCCCGTTCTCGAGAGCACGGTTGCTGCTCGAATGCCAGGTCACAGGCATCGACTAAAGATCCTGTGATCGTGTGGCGTGTGGACTGTGGAACTGTGGACGGACTCGCTTACTGCGATCACAGGATCACAATCACAGATCACAGGCATCGAATATCTTAGACTTTAGACTGGACTGGGCACTGGACACTGAACACTGCGCCTGCTCGCCACTGGCTGCACCCAGTCGAGTTTCTAAGTTTCGGTGTTCGGTTCGGAAATTCGAAGTTCCGAGTTCCGGTTCTGACATTCCAGTTCCCGACCAGTCCAAGTGTCGAAGCCTTGGCCTTTGATCTTCTCGAGCTCGAGGCCTCGAGTCTCGAAGCTCGAAGGCACGATGCACGACACACTGGTCACTGGATCACTGGACTGGACAATGCACGATGCAGAAATGCACAATGCACAATACCAGAGAATCAGAACTCAGAACTCAGAACAATACACACCACGACGACACCACTCGTAACTCGTAACTTGAAACTTCGTCGTCGCTCGTCGCCGGTCGCTTATTCGCCACGTGGCACACACCCAGAGGTGTTCAGACCGGCGGCAGTTGAAGTCGTCGAACACAACTCGCTCTTTCGAGCCTGAATTCCAGACGGAAGCAACGGGATAGACGTTTGTTTCTAAAAAAAAAGGAAAAGAAAATATAACGAGAAAAAGTGAATGAAAATGAGACCGGCTCGCGCATTCATTTCTACCTGCACTTCTGTGATGTCTCGTCGGGCTGTAAGGAACTCGGGGTCTAAAAATTTTTGCTGCGAGCGAGTCCCCAGCCTTCGAGGAGTATTATTCGCCATCTTCTGGCATCATTCTAGAGACGGAATTTTTCCCACCTAGAATTGGATTTCGCCGCACTGTGCGTTGATGGTGCCGATAGTCAACGGTTTGCACAATGGCATTTTTTTTGGCCCGAGTACATGCGTCTTTGAAAAGCGTTATTGGCGCTTTTCTGGTGTCTGACGTAAGTGTGATCAAGCACGAGCGCGACTTGGCCGTCTCGTAGATTCAGGAGTCGTTTTGCTGTCTCGGTCGTGTGTCGTGTGGTATAGCAGGACTTGGCGACTGATATTTCGCTGTTTGAAGTCGTCCAAAACATTACGTTTGAATGCGTCTACCACGTTGCTGAAGATATCTGACACGGTGAATGCCCAACATCTCGAAAACCCGTTATCTCGAAAACCCGCCATCTCAAAAAAAAAACCGGGAGCTCGAAAACTCTCACCCTCAATCTGGTTTTCGGTCAAAGGCAGCGAACCTTCTATGCTTTCTGGTAGAGCAACGGGATTCGATGACTTTTCGGTGAATTGCTCAGGAATCGAACGACCGACATACAGACTATGAAAAATCTCATTGTCAGGACAAGCTAATGCTGAAAACCAATTTCCTCTGAGCTCCTCTGTGACCGAATAAAGCGGTCCTTTGTGCGGATTTCTCAGATTTCACAGAGGGTTCACAGTATCTATCAGAAATTTCCTCCTCGAGATCCGAGCGAGAATTGAACGAGAGATTCTGTTGAATATATGTAGTGTTTCAGCCAGCTCAAAGTCTAGGTAGAATAGTAACTGCTGACAGTGCTAGGATAGTTCATGATAATAATCTTGTGACACTGAACATCGCGCCACCTGAGAGAGTGAAACGCAGACTGGACTATCTGAATAAAAGCAGCCTGTGCTAGCGACTACGTACGCACTTGGCAATGTAACACCGAAACTCTGCTAGTCGTCATTTCACCCCTCTAGTTGACCAACCTTCAAGCCCCTCGTAGCCTCCTCAATTATCAACAGATTCTCCCGAGAATTTAGAACCTTCTTAGAAAAACCAGAACAGATCTAATTGGATCAGAACGCTGTTTGCTGTTAGAATTTCGTGACAAAAAACCTTCACATGAACGACAAATACTCGCGATAGGAAACTTGCTCAGCGTCGGTCAAACTCATCCAGGCGAATCGCGCAATTGCGCGGGAATCCATATTCGTTTGTATGTTCAGCCACACGTTTTGGTCGCATAGCTGAGCATGAAACAACCCGAGAGGGTAATCCGGGTAACTGACGCGGCGTCGTAGTCGGCTCATGATGAAACAATAAGTTCGAAACTCGAAGACGAAATGATTCAAGGAACAGGAAAACTGAATTCCACAAAAAATAAAAAACGCCGAGAGCGCCAGAGTCTGGATCGGGAGAGGGTTCCATTCATGGAGAGAATTCGGAATTCAAAAAAAGTGAAAGGCGCGCTAAGCGGCCGGAAGGTTTCAAAACCTCGACCAGCTTCTGAATTCCGCGAGCGGAATTCCGGGGGGGAATGTGGCGTACGGCCCATAGGGATCGTTAGAGCTTCGCATATACATCCATATACGCTCACACAAACTCACACTAATCATAGGTAGAGATCGGGTTGACTAGGGTAATTTATTCGATTCCAGCGATCATCCTCAAAAATAGATTCAAAAAAAAAATAGACAAATAGCTAAAATAAATAAAGATAAGTAAATAAAGATAATAAATAAAGATAATACAGAAATAAAGATAATAAATAAAGATAATACAGAAATAAAGATAATAAATAAAGATAAATAGATAAATAGATAAAAAAGATTCAAAAAATAGATTCAAATATATTACTAAATTGAGAATCATCAATATCCGGCGTCTCAAGCAGAGCGCCGTAGTGATCATTCAATCATTTAATAAATCGATAACGGCTTGGCAGCGCTCGGGGATCACTCGGCTGGCGTGCGATCACGTCTCCGACGTCAGCGCGGCTTCCCCGGCTGACGTCACACTCTAAAAAGAAACAGCTGACCGAGCTGTCACCCACAGCCGGCAGCCATCTTGCATATTGATTTTCAAGTTCTAAGTTCGAACGTCAGACAGAAAGTCGGTCCTGTGATTTCTGGGTCTAGCACCCATCGAAACTCGTTAAAGTGTCGAGTGTCAAGCTCACCCGAGCACCCTGACTCACAGAGACCTTTCAGTGGTAAATCGTCAACAGCGTCAGCCGCTTCGCGCCGCTGGACGAGTGATCCTCAGTGCGCCAACCGCTCCCTCAAAGAAAGAGAAGACAGACGTGTTTTCCATTCCTTTCTCCAGAGCGTAGGCCACAGATGATGAAGTTCAAGCATTCGGTCCCCTCAACCGAGATGCTTTCGGTTCAAACGATGGAGAACTCCTGGTCTAGATGATTCCAACTGCCACAGCTGCAGTTACTGTAGATTTAAAAATTACGCCCGCCTCATCTTCACTGTACTCGCGACTTCTGTGTTCACAGTGAGGAATAAATTGCAGAAAGCCCGACAGAAAAGAACCCTTCCGTGTTCCGTACTTTGCGCTCCGCATAGAAGTTTCGCTGTCTGTGCGCGAGAGCCAGATTGAGGGTGAGAGTTTTCGAGCTCCTGGGTATTTTTTTCGAGATAGCGGGTTTTCTAGATGGCGGGTTTTCGAGATGCCGGAGCCTAACCTCTGATACACTCTGAGTATTCGGTATCTCCAATAGACTTACGATCACGTTATTCGAATCTCCAGTTCTTAGTTTTAGCAGAAACACGAAAACTGCTTGCTCAACCGTCCGAGGATTGCTAGATCTCAAGCTCGTTAGTGAATCCTGTATACTGATGAAGTGATCTTTTGAGAACCCGGTCAGGTGCTTGTACTGGTTATTAGAAAGTGTGAGGTTTTCCGCCCTAACGTATAATGAGTCGTCCGAGGAACTTCGAAACAGTTGCCTCAGCTCATCGACTCCGATCTGCCTTTTGGGTCCTTTCGGAGAGTATGACGTGAATTAGCACGAGTAGTCATCACCAGAGCTACATTTTCGATTTCATTTATGAGATACGACTTTACAAAATATCAATGAGGTCACCCCCTTCGGTAAGAGCTTTTGTTTTTCGCCCTAACTCTGTCGGTGTAGTGGAGCGAGAAGTGATAGATGAGAAGTGTTTACCTTATTTAAGATCACTCTAGCTGGACAACCTCCGTTGCGCTTTCGTATGCACCGACAGTATATGACGTCGCTTTTCCGGCTGTCAACTTCATACATGAAATTACCAATGAAGTACATGGGCTGCTTCTTGCTCGACTGAATCACTTCGATATCCATGTTGGAAGGCACAACGACAAGCGCGAATCGATCAGGGGTTTGAATGTTAACTTCTACAACGGAAAAGATGGCGGACGAAAAAGAAGAAGAAACAAGACTTAATTGTGTGCTGATCGGGATTTTGCCCCTTTGTGCTTTATTGACACCTGGAATGCAGCTGTGGGGCGTCGATGACCTCCTGCTATGATATGGCGGAAGTTTTCGGCAATTTCGACGAAATCCAATCCTCGCCACGACGCCGAGTGTCAAGCCCGGATCGCGAAGGTCCCAACCCAAGCTTCATGCAATCCGCCTTGCGCGATTCTACAATTAAGAATGGTATGATATCCCACGGGAGCTTTATGGAGCAACAAGAACAAGAGTCTCCTTCTTTTTTCCAGCCCGGGCTCGAGTTGATCACGAATCTCGCGACCTGACCATTCTGAAGTGTTAGCGATGGATTTGCCAGCGGCTTGCCGCGGCATAGGAGGGTAGTTGTTTTTTTGAAATGCCCGCGTAGTGGAGAGGACGTCCTTCGCCGTGTTAACGGGCCCAAAACAAGGCTTTCGGCGAAGTGGGTTTTCGGCGAAGTGGGTTTTCGGCGAAATGGGCTGCTACCAGATGAACGTTGAACTTTTATTCAATATGTCACAGATGGAAGAAAAGATCATTCAAACCACCCGCCTCCAGCTTCGATGACCTGCTCCAGTCGTTGGCGGAAGCGAACGCATGCCTTCTTGCATGTTTCCCCCGGGATTTTGGCGAATGCTGTTTTGATTGCTTCAGTCAAAGACTCCGTGTTCTGGTGGCAACGTTTGTTCGAATCTCTCTCCACCACGCTCCATACGTAATAGTCGAGAGGGTTCAGATCTGGGCTGTTCGGAGGCCAGATGTCTTTTGCCCAGAATGAGCAGACATTGTGGGCTAGCCAATTCTGAATTAACGCACTTGTGTGAGCCGGGGCCCCGTCCTGTTGGAAAACCAAGACAAGTTATCAACATTTTTACTCGTTTTTGGGCTTTTATCAAGCGTTAAGCTCCGGCAGGAGGGAGGTGGAATTTTGATGGAGGGAAAAAGGGTCGGAAAGTGTCTTATCGGGTAGATGAGCTCAAGATACGCAACTTTCGCCATCACACTTTTTTTTTTAGGACGCAAAGTTTTCGAGTTACAGGTCGATCTTTGCTGGTTGTGCGAGGGAAAAACAGGGAATTCGACCCCCATTTCTTCCTCGTTTTTTTGACAGTTTGGTTCGCCAAATCTCACTATCGAGAGGAAAAAATTTGAAACCAATGGGCACTTTTTCCTGGAAGGTTACTCTATCCAACGCCACCGGTTTCAGCTCGCTATCGATTCTCGTCGAGATTTGCGAGCCAAATCGAATCGAGGGAAGAAAAAATTTCAAAATTCTCAAAATCTCCGCTGAGGAGCTATAGACGCAAATGAAACGGGAAATTGTAGTTGAGGGCCAGCTTTCGAGCAAAAAAAAAATTTTCAGAATCGGACCTCATTTCGAAGAGTTATGACCAAAAGAACATGAGGGAAAATCATTCCCTACCCATTTTGACCCCAAATATATATATGTATATCCCCCATAGTATATTTTATGTGCGCCTTTTCTTTCAAATCGCTGTAGTACGCGTAATTATCCTGACTCTTTTCAAGGTAACCCCTTATTTGCTCCTGTATCTCCTCCGCTGGTCTCCATATTTCTTCCTGAACCTCTTCTGTGAATTGTTCATGATTATTTATCCTAGGTAGATACCCATGCAAGACCTCGAATGGTGATTTCCCCAAGCTACGCGACCTCGTCCTATTCATCCACATCTGAACGTCTGGTAACCACCTTGCCCAGTCGCTATGATCTTCCTTCTGACAAAATGTTCTCAGTAACCTCGCGATCTCCTTATTTAACCTTTCGATCTGTCCGTTGCCCTGTGGGTGCTGCGTGCTTATTTTCACGTGAAACACATCCCTCTGACTCAAAAATGCTTCGCATCGTTCCGCCGTGTATGCCGATCCCCTGTCCGACACTAGTTTCGCCGGTTTGTCGTACGCCGCAAATAGTCTCTCCAAAAATTTGATCACCTCGTCCGCCTTGGTGGTTGCCACCGCTTCCATTACCACGAACTTCGTAAATCCGTCCACTGCTGCAATCACATGTTCCTTTCGGTTCGACTTGATCAATGGTCCCATGTGGTCCACTTAAATCTTCTCGAACGGCCTCCTTGCCGGGCGAATCACGTTGGTCAAACCCTCTGGTCGACCACTTTTTTCCTTATTGTAAATGCAATCTAGGCAACCCCGCAAATGCAACCTGATGTACTCCTTCATTTTTGGAAACCAGTATCCTCTCTTTATCAGATCCATCGTTTTATCTTTTCCGAAATGTCCTGCCTTGTCGTGATTCAGAATGATGACGTACTTCCTCATCAACTTCGGAACCACGAAAAGCTTCCTACCTTGCTCTTCCTTGAAGAGTAAGCCTCCTATCAAACTAAATCCTCCAATCAACCCTTTCTCCTTGCTTGAGAATAGCTTTGAATGATTCGAGCTCAACAATTCGGAATGGGACCATGAACTTCAGGATGAAATATACGATGAGTCTGTCGAACTGCTCTTGTGCCGACAAGAGACTGGGTCGAACACGTGTTTTACTCACTTGAGTCGGATTGTTGATCCGGAAGGCAACTCGTTTTTGCTCGAGTTCGGCTTTGAAGGTATTTTGTTCGTCAATCGTGTGGTGCCTTTTCAGATGTCGATGAAGGTTGGATGTTGTTTTATAGCTGACCTTGAAGTACTTGGTTTCTGGAGGGCACCTTTGACACGCAGCCGATATGCACTTGGTCGTCTGGAGCTCTTGTGCCATGATGTTCCAGTCTAAGCTTTGCGGCAAGAACGTGGGACCTTCCAATGCACAGCGAACTGAGAAAACGACTGATCCCAAGGGATCCACGGCTAAATCACTTTCAGTTTCTACATCGGTCGAACAAAAAGTTGATGTTCGTTCTAGCGACAGCGGAGGCGACGCGCCGAGATTCGGGGTGGAGCCTGAAACGCTGTCGCCGCGTGTTTCCATAACATTGAGTGCGCGATTCGATCACTTAAGAGAAAGCGACAGTCGAAAAATCGTGAATCAGACGTCGGAAGGACTGGCGTATCGGTGATGCGAAGAAGCTGAGTACTGCTCCTCCGATCGAAAGTTTTTCTTTTCGAAATGTAAACATCGCTGAATCAGGCAATAGGGCACTTGGAAAGAGGATCAAGATCGACGCTAGCGTGCCCGTGAAAGTCGACACAGTGGTTGTCTGATACTGAGATCAGCCGTCGAGGAGCGGACTAAATCGAGAAGAGACAGTTCGTCCATGAAAGTCGGGCGAAGCTGATTCAAGGAACGAACACGATCGAATCCTCTCAATGGCGGACCGATCAAAATCGTGGAAGAGTCGAATGAAGTACTCAGCCTATTGCTCTCTCTAGAACACTTCATGAACTGGGCAGGCACGCCTTGATTCATTTTCCGCCTCATTCCACGGTGGGAATCGCTGAATACTTATGCAGACTCTCACATCTGGGTGGATTCTCACTCGGTTTCTTGCCTCGTGTCTTGAAACCGGGTGGATCCTTGCCCGGGTCCCCAATTTTCAGATTCTAGTGGATTCCTGCCCGGATTCGGGCCGGATTCGTAACTGGATTCTCAAATCCGGGTGGATTCTTAACTGGATTCTTAAGTCTGGGTGGATTCTTATCCGGATTCTGACGGATTCGCACTGACTTGAGAATCCGAATCCAGATCGGATTCGGATTCGGATTCGGATCGATTTAATTGCCCAACTCTGAAGTGCTGCTACTGCATTGCAGTCACTCACCACTACGAATTTCTGCCCAAAAAGATAATGTCTGAATCTTTCCATGCTCCACACAACCGCCAACTGCTCCAGTTTTGTGGAGTGATAGTTCTTCTCCGTATCCGACAGTTTACGACTCATGGCATACACCATTCTCCATTTCCCTTCCGACTCCTGCAACAACATTGCCCCTAATTCGACCAATGATGCGTCGGTATGCAACTCCGTCGGTCTTCCCGCCACGAAACGATCCAGGGATGCTCCCATCAGCGTCGATTTCAACCTTTCGAACGCCGTCTGACACTCTGTTTTCCACCTGAACGTTGCTTCTTTTTTCAACAGTTCTGTCATTGGACTCGCTATGGTTGCATAATCCTTCACGAATCGTCTAAAGAATGATGTCAGTCCCAGGAATCTCCTCACTCCGTGGACGTCGGTCGGCTCCTTGAACTCTTCCACTGCTAGCAACTTTTTCGCTTTTTAGCCGGGTCGAATCCCGTCCTTTGAGATCTTGAACCCCAAGAACTGAACCGTCTCCATGAAGAACTTGCACTTTTCTAAACGAATCGTTAGTCCCGCTTGTCCCAACGCATTCAGAATTTCCTCTATACGCTCCATGTGCTCCTTATACGTATCCGATGCTGTGATCAAATCGTCCAAAAATGGAAACGTCTGTTGCGTCCCGACCATCTGTTTGACCCGCGTCATCAATTCCTGAAACTTCGCTGGAGCATTGCACAGTCCCATCATTAGAACACGGGGTTCGAAATGTCCCTGTGGCGTCACAAACGCCGCCTTCTCCGCCGCTTTCTTCGTCATCGGTATCTGAAAGTATCCCCATGCCAGATCAAACGTCGAGTACATGTTCCGACCGCCGATCTCATCCAAGATGTCATCTATGAGCGGCAATGGAAAATTCAACCTGACAGTTTGCGCGTTCAACTTCCTGGAGTCGATCACCATCCGCCAACTTCCATCCGCCTTTTTCACCAACAAAACCGGGCTTGCGTAAGCAGAATGCGACGGAACTACCATTTCCGCCTTCATCATCTGCTCCAAAATCTCCGTCAGTGCTTCCCTCTCCGGCGCTGCTAATCGATATGTCGGGCATTGTGTAGATTACCGAATTGAGACACCGGGTTCGAGTATTTCACGTTTATTAATTATCCGAACACGACACCTCGTGCCATGACCACTCTTCTTGTCTCTCTACTCTCTACTGCTCAGACGTGTACTTGCACGTCTTCGCAACCACATACTCTCGCTCTAACTTCCAACTTCTCCCTATGCTTCCTACATTCGTCCACTGCTACCATCCTAAATGCCCTCATTTAGCTAAGTTATTCTACGACTGAGCACGTTTCGATCGAACCGGATAATAAGGTCTAACGTTTATTGTTCGTTCCAATAATGATTATGCGTGGATATTACAATATATATATATATATATATAGATATGCGGTGTCGTCGTTCTTCGCGTTATCTTCCGATTACTCTCGTTCTCGATCTTCCTTCATCCTCAATGCTCGTACTTCCTGGCTCCACTTCAGGTACTGCGGACAGTGTCGTTTCTCGTGCCCTCGATCTCCGCACCAAAAACACGTCACGTCCTTCTTACCGGGACACATCCGCGATAGGTGCCCCATTTTGTTGCAATGGAAGCACTTTTTCAACGGTGCCTGGCACACCGTTCTCGTGACGACGTATTCCAGTTCGCCCCACTTCGTACAATGGCTCGTTCCCTTGTTGTCCGTTCTTCCAGTGGACAACGCCACCGTCAGTCGGTGCATTGCCTCCAGCAGCGCGTTTAGTTCGGCTGTTGGCACCAACGTTTATTTCCTCTGGGATCGGCTTTTCGTGGAACGTCCCATGGTCGCTTCTGCAGTACTGGTCTCGTCTACGCACACAAACCGAATGATCTAGCTCTCTTCCAAGTTCCAGCTCCACGTCCTAGCCTTCGCGCCCTCTAGCGGCATTCGACCACGCTATTATGCAATCCGTCCTCGGTTTGGGACTTTTCTAATTACCTATGTACTCAGTCGTTCACATTCTATTCTGTTTCCTTCACATTCGGCACTTTCCATTCTCTCCTTACATCTTAATTATATTACTTGGGGTATTTTCCGTCGAATCTTCGAGCTCGCATCGGCTCCTCCTCTTCATTGACGTCATCGTCTTCGTCGTTGCTTCGGCTTACTTCGAACCGCCTGGCTTCCCTCTACCTCGTCGATGTCGAAGTCCGTCCACGTTGTTCTCCCTAACTCGAGCATAGACGTGGCGACGACATGTCGGTATTTGTTGATCAACCTGGTGAGCTCGCTGTGCCATGCCCGCGGCACTTTTTCTCCAACGATCACCTGCTTTTCCGCAATCGCACAGTGCTCCCGATTGCTAAAAAATCATAACTTTTGACCGCTTTGACCGATTTCGATGAAACTCCGTCAGGTTGTACGGTGGGCCAGGACGCTTCTTTGGACCCATCGGACAGCTTATGCACCCGTAGTACGGCGGTTTACGGCAAGATTTTCGGCTAGAATCAATCGCCTGGTTCACTTTCTCTGGGCACCGTTGCAAAGCTGGCTTCATTCTACACAGTTTGAAAAAAAAATTTTCCATGATCCGACGCATGGTTGAGTAGATATCGTTGACCTCAAAAATGTGTCGATTTCGCACAGTAGCGAGAAAATCTTTTTTTTGGTGGCAGGCTCATCATACCCCTCATGCATCAGACTACCCAACACAAGTGCCACAACCACCGTCCAACCCTGATTTGATAAGGCCGCGATGGGTTTTTTGCAAAAAAATCTTTTTTTCTTCAGTTTTTCGGGTGGTACGCACCGTGCGGCGACCCGTAGTGCGGGACCACGGTATGTGGGTGATACTTTGGGTCCCCCCCTACCATAAGCCACTGTCACTACCTGCGGTTTTTAGCTCCTTGGAACTGTAAAAAACCCATGTATATTCAAAACACCGATTTTCGGGCATTCCACAACCGAATAATACCAAAAACAAGCGAAAAATACCCCGGACTCGAGTATCACATCGCGTCTACAGAGATCCATGCCATTAGAAGTGATCACAATCATCATCTGTTGGGGACTCTCTGCTTCGAGAACCAGCGCCTTGAGGTTCGTCACACCAGCCACAATTCAGAACCGAGAAGAGAAGTGAACGGATCTTTGCGACTCGAGTTTGAGTGCAGATCGACGATGTAGTTCGGACTGTGATTCGAGTGGGGACAACGTTGGTGAACGGAGGGCCGTTCAGCCTGAGCTCGTAGAACGCACGTACGTCAATCGGTGACGCCGAAGACCTCGAGTGATTTACCTGCGCTGAGGTGTGTGAAGAGACGTGTCTACCAGCGCTTTCGAAAGGAAGCACCGCGTAGTGTCGCTGACCACGACGGACAGAGCGTTGATTCTTCCGTCGTGGCTCCGCATTAGCTTGTCCGCGCCGCACGGTCAGACGGTCCGGCCGGTTCGTTCTTCCGTGAATTCTTGCTCGTGATTGAAGCCGCTGATCCACACAGGAACGGGAGACTGCGCCAAATGTTGGGTATGACGAGGGAAGAACCAGCTAGCCTTGCGGAGAAGTGATAGTTTATTCCACGAGCACTCTTTATATAGGAGCTAGGAGAGAGAGACTATCTAGCTTCGTTATCGCACGGGGTTCGGTCCCCAACATTTGAGGCGTCAACTCGGAAGGACAATATGTCGTGTCGTCGTCGGAACAGTGACTTCGAAGAGCCAAACGTAGATTTGAGTAGTTCCACAAGATCCTTGTAGGACTTCGATTCGGGGAGTTCTGGCGAGAGCCGATAGCGGAGTCGGCGATACTCGGTGTCTCCCAGGCATTTCAGAAGGATCTGCGTTCGTAAGCGGTCGTCAGAGATGGACGACTCCAAAATAGGTTGATTGCGGTAGAACCAGTTGTCAAACGTTAGTTCTGCCTCCGGGTGGTGCGTGAACGTTCCTAGGAGAGACTGCAAATTGAAGAGCACTGATGCTGAGGGTGCAGGAGCTTCCTGCGACGCTGGACATATGGCTTGCGTCCGTGGCTCAGCGAGCTTCTCTNCGCGCCATTCAGATGGTTAAGCGACCACTCAGGAAGATCCTCGGAACGTCCGTCCCACACTTCCGAGATCTTGAGATCATTCTGAGTGGCATCGAAGCAATGGTGAATCGAAGACCGATTACAACCGTGGCTTCAGGAGCCGACGAGCCGCTGGCGTTATCACCTTTCGACCTCTTGTACGGCTACAAAGGCGGCACGTTCATGCCACAACACAGCCTCACTCCGAACTCGAAAGCGGACGAGAATAACGCAATCTTCGCGAAACGCTACAAGTATCAACAGCGATTAATCAACGCATTCTGGAAAAGATTTCAAGGAGAATATTTGAGTTATCTCAGGACGGCTCACAAACAACCGAATGCTGCGGTTAGGCCGTTGGAAGTAGGCTCGATTCGAGTTTCGATCTCATCCTCGGAAGACGAGGCATCCAACATCTCTGAGAAAGCGTTCTCGAGCGCCAGAACGAGTTGAAAATGCTGACCCCTCAATCGTAGAAACGAAATCTTGGCACCGAGCCGAGCCTGAGTTGCACGATCACGTAGATTGACTTCTATCGGCGCGGCATCTTCGGCCGCGACGACGTGTTCGGGCGCAACCTTCGAGTCGACCCGCAAAAGGGCCAGGAAGGCCCGACCTTCAACTGCGGGCGGGATCACATATCGGAGGCGGCGCGGGAGCGCCAATTCATCAGCCGGCAGTTTGGGGCCTGACCCCGGGCGGCCCTGCCAGGTGCGGGAGACGCGCCTGAAAGGCGCCTGATCGTCGGCGCCTAACGCCAACCAGCACAATCTTACAATTTCATGCAAGATTCGCCTCGGATACAACCGGAGCGCCGACTCTTCGCGGAGTGCAACTAGGCACAGTATACACCTCCAGGTGACAAGTCATACGGACAATTCCGTCCACCCCGGCGCACATTTCGCTCGGCCATATCTAAAAAGAAGGAACATTCAGATACTTCGAGGTCGAGAGAAGGAAACATGAAGAAAGAGAAGGAGAATTCATCTATACAGTAACGAAGATCTCGAACTCACCAAATTGCGCCTCGGAAAGTGCGTCAAACAAGGCGAAAACCTCACGGAGTATTAACACTACAAGGGCGGACAATCGAAACGAAGCGAATACCCTTAGGTACAAAAGTTCGATCGGAAAGGATTGAAGAGTCTCCGCCGCGATAGCAGACAGTCGGAAAAGAAGTGTATAGTCAACAAGCTAGCTTGAAGTTGGAAATCGGGAGTGCACGCCCAAAATCCCAAATTCAGTCAGAATCCCGTGAATCTCGCCCCGCGGAATTCACCGTCCGGTTTCCCGATCCCTCTGGAAACCCTCGCCGTCCTCGGGGCTCGGTCGCTCCGTCTCCGAGCTGTCAGGCAGCTCCCACGCGTCACTGTCCTGAACTTAAGTGAATCTACCCCGTGTTTTCA
>JAJSRV010000048.1:878868-912154 GCA_021527715.1 Neoseiulus cucumeris | reverse complement strand
ATCTTGGGTTCCGCATGATGGTTCCGAGTCAAGGAAAGTGTGCGAGAGATAGCCTACTATAGTTCACAAAAAAACCGCCGGCACCCGGAGGAACGTACTATGCTCCGCAGTACATGTCATAAACTGGTATACATTGGATATCCTTACCGTTCCGCATTTGCTGCATCTTGCGCCGCCTTTTTCCTTGAGAAAGTAATCCCATGCCCAACATTTCGCTTTTATCGCTTGGCCGCTTTTAGGCATATCTCAAAATATCGAAAGAACACAGTTCCGGACAGAAAAGGCGTACCGCGCTTCCGTACACTTGCAAGCATTCTCGGAATTTCAAAGGAATCTCCAACGGTAATTCTGCTACGTAGCGAACTCTGTGATACGCTTTGCCAGCTCTGAGCCATGCATTGAATATCGTTCAAATTATCAGTGCACTACACATGTATGTAGAGGTCCTTGGAGTACACTGCGATGACGTCATCGCGATAAAACCCTCTCCCAAAAAAACAGTCGAAAGGCAGCTGTTCAGGATTGATCAGCTGTAAATCAGCCATTGTGGTACTATCACGCTCCGCGAGTGTGGTGACTTTGTGCTTCGATTCCTCTGCTCTCGTAACCGGACAAAGGCTATCAATCTTCAAGTTCAAGTTTCAAATCTCCTTCATTCTACAATAAGGGGGGTTGGGAGGCATAATTTGGGGGGTTTGGGGTCTTTTCATAGCTTTTTTAGATTGTATTGCGGATCCGCGGATCCGGATCCGCAAAACTCTCACGGATCCACCGGATCCGGTTCCGCAAAAATCGTGCGGATCCTGCGGATCCGGATCCGCTGGAAACCCTAGTCACTACCTGCGGTTTTTAGCTGCTTGAAACTGTGAAAAACCCATGTATATTCAAAACACCGATTTTCGGGCATTCCACAACCGAACAATACCAAAAACAAGCGAAAAATACCCCGGACTCGAGTCACAGAGATCCATGCCATCACATCGCGTCTACAGAGATCCATGCCATTAGAAGTGATCACAATCATCATCCAACACTAGCTAACCATTTCATTCAAAACTTTAGATAACGGCGATCGAGGCGACAGAAAAAGTATTCACGTAATATTTACTCGTCTCTGAGGAGCCCTATCACTTGTTCGTGCAGATCCGTATCTTTCTTGGACAGTACTCTCCGTTTGGTGTTCAGATACGGGTCGGAGTGCGCCAGCATTCTGTTGAAAACGTCGCGATTCGTCGCCTCACGAGCGTACTTCATCGCGTTGCACTCCCTGAACTGTTTATAGAGCTTGTTAGTAGCTTCCTGTGCTTCTTCGCTCAGAGCTCCCACCGGCTGAAGAGCATGTTCCACAATTGCTGGCCCGTGAATTAGGATCTTGTGCACTGTGATTGGCATGTTGTACCATCCGTTGACTCTCACAAACAACTCAGCCGTGTCGTCGCAGTACTTCTTGAACGCCTCAACGTTGATCAGCCGATTACAGTTGATGGTTTCCAGGATTATGTACAGTCTAAAAAACACGCCCAACGCTTGAAAGGCATGTTACACGCAATCCTAAGGATACACTCCATTGTTTTGTTTCGCGCGTGTAACGGTAACATTCCGTAATCTAGAGACTGTGGATTCACGGGACGACGGCGTACTTCTTCCAAATCGTTCATCAACATTGGTGTCGCCTCGCACATCGGACAACAATTTGTCCTCCTGTTTTCGAGCAGCGCTTTTGCTACTTTCCCGTCGATCATTGATAGAACGAGGCTGTGACTCACGTTGAACTTCTTCCCGTCTATTTCGAATTCGGGAGCTACAAGACGACTTATTTCCTCCTGTCTCTCTTCGGCGTGCTTCTTAACGAATTCAGTCGTTTCTTTCGCAAATATGAAACTGATTGGCCTGCACAATTTTGTGGAGGATGGTCTCGAATTCCTCCAAACGATCTGTCCTGTTATTGTGTCCTTGAGTTCAAGGGGCACCACAGAAGTCGTGAAGACGCTTCCATCAGAAATCGTCCCTTCAGATAAGCGCTGCTTATATTTCGAATGTCCAGATGACCCGCAGCGATGACATCCCAGTTATCTCAGCTGCTGATAGGGATTTCACGATACGGCTCCCAGTATGATTCATCAATGGTTGGAGTGGAATCCTGGCGTAGAAATCAGATATCTCCACCCCGTCCGGATAACATTCTTTTTTTGCTTCCAATACTTTCTTGTATGATGGGTACAGTTTGTTGCCAATGGCCTTGGCGGTGAGCCGCTGCTGCATGTAGTCCAGCTTGGACATCCTCGTATCAAGCAGCAAAGCGAGAGCTGCTGTAGGGTCCAGAGACTGTGCTTTGAAAGCCGGTGTGAGTCGGAAAGCTTCTTCGATCACGGCGTTTCCAAACTCCCGTTGGAGCTCGTCCGCTTTGTATCTTTTCGCTTGACGGCGGCAATCTTCGAATGCTTTAGTCGGGCGTTCACGTTTTCCTGCTGTGACCAGGGTTGGCTCTGGTGCATTGGATGGTCCTGCGCCATCTTGCACCTCGATATTCACGATCAAATACTGTTTCATCCAGTCCAGGTTATCCTTGTTGTCCTTGAATTTGTTTCTGTTTCTGGACGCTTTCACCCATTTCTTATTATTGAAATCGGGAAGAAGAGTTTTGCTGACGTACCGTCTGAATGGTTTCCAATCTTCTCTGTCGATCATTGCGTAGCGATCCTGTAGTGCTTTCATGATACCATCGAGCTCATGCTCACTTTGAAGAATCATGTCCATGAACTCCTGATTACTGATGACGACTCGCAACTCTCTCGTGATTCTGCGAGCAGAATAGACAAACTCACTATTGAAAATGGGAACGGCTTTTAATCAATGTTATACTGCGCGAAACTGGTCTAAGTTCACTGGCGCACTCCCAGTTCCCGCCAAAAGCACTTCTGTCCCATTCTTGAATCCATTCTCGTCGCATAAAATGGGAAGTAAGCGGGGAAAAATGACGCCTTAAAGCGGAAACTCGGAAGACTTGCTGATGCTAGCTCACTTTGCACCGAAAAAGTCACAAAAGAGACATTGGAAGACGCTATTGACAGTCGCGCGCGCTTGAACCGAAAGCGCTGAAAACTGAATAGTCAGGTGTTCGCGGTGGGACGTTGAAAGCCTCCGTTATTTTATTGTTTTCCAAGCTCAAATCAGTGACACCGCACAAATGCCAGTTCTCGCTTCGAAATCAGCAACGTCGCACAGTGGTCTGAACTCACGGAAAATCATAACTTTTGAACGCCTCAACCGATTTTCCTGAGATTGTTTGTGGGAGTTCTGTGGGGGGTAAGGCAACTTTTGACCATATAACGAACTCGGAAAACGTCTGCTAAGATAGCGGAATTCGAAAAATTGCACTAAATCGGCGATTGCGGCTAAACGGTCGGATGGATTTTGAATCTGCGAGCGGCATTGGAAAGCTGAGCCAATTTCGCGTCTTTTTCATTTTAAAAAAAAATATGCGAGACCGTTCGTAAGCGAGCTATTGATGACGTTTTTTTTGTCCCCCAAAAAACCAATCTAACAGTTAACAGTTAACAGTTAACAAGCGCTTTATTTTTCAATAAAGGGAGGTATATAAGGATGTAACAATGGGGACTAGATATCAATTTGACTGTCGATCATTTGGACAGCGACAATGCGTTATGAAAATGCGACCGTTGATATCACCCTCGGCAATCTTGGATACAATTCGTCCTGCCCAGGTGTTTTTGGTGCAGTCAGTCCGGGGAAGGAACTTAGTTTCCACCGTGACACGACTTCTGAGGTTATTTTGAGCGGCACGAAAGAAATGATCTGAGAGGTTGATGAGTAGGATACGACGGAGTGCAGGCTCATCCTCAGCCGAAAGCAGAGATCGGATGGTGGGAGGAATGTGCGGAATGGCACCTAGAGAACAACGTCGTTTAAGCCGTCGAATAAAATAGTTTCGTACCGATTCGACCTTGTCCCAGTGTTTGGCTTTGTAGGGTTGCCACACTGGAGCACAGTACAGGAATTTTGGTATAACAAGGGAGTTGTATAAACGAAGATAGAACTCCGGTGACTTAATAACAAAGCAATGAAATATGGAATTTACAAGAGCACGGGCAGAGAGAACCATGTTAGATATATGCTCCGAAAAATCGAGATCCGCTGAAATCATAATTCCGAGGTCTCTAATGGAATGAACAACAGGGAGAGATTCGCCCAATAAGGTGTACGCAGGGAGGGGGTCTGAGGAGGATCGACGTGTTAGGACGGCGCATTTGGAGGTAGACAGTTTCATGAAGTTTTGAGCGCACCATAACGCCATACCGTCGATTCCCCTCTGAAGAATGTCTTTTTCGTCAGGATTTTGCACTGGACCGTAAAGCTTGACATCGTCAGCATATAACAGGTATTTGATCTGGTGTGAAATCGTCCGAACTATCCGATCCAATTGGCAGAACAACTCTACGAAGCGAAAAAATAACGAATTCTTAATTTTTTTCGAGAAAAATTGCTTTTTTTTTCGCCAAAGTGGTCCATCCGTCAAAGGTCTCAAAGTCACGCATGGCGGCGTTTGATGCCGCGGTGGCTCCCACTTATTATTCAGTTCACAAAGTTTGCGTCCTAGCCCATTATCTACCTTCAAATCGGCTTTTTTCGCGGGAAATCGCTATTTTTTGCTTTTTTTCAACGAAATCGTCCACCCGTCAGCGGCTCCAGGGTCGGACGCTGTTGTATGTGATGCCCCGGATGCCCCCGCACACCATCAAGCTTCTCCTGCCTGTTTCCAACCTTGTCATCTGTATTCAAGTCCGAGAAAAACCCTAAAATTAGATATTTTTCATCAAAACTTCGCCAAATCGACCCGCGACGCCATCTTGGAATCGTTGCGGCATCCATAACAACAACAGCAGCACTCTAGCGGACACTATGAACTTTATTCTGAACTCAGAAGAAGCTTTACATCATCGTCGACGTCGAGATCATCCGCGGGAACCTCCTTTCGATAACCGTTCACGAGAGGATCCCCGTGAACCATCAGCCTATGCATAACATTATGGACGCCGCGACGATTCCGAGATGGCGTCGCGGGTCGATTTGGCAAAGTTTTGATGAATTATAAGAAAAATAGCTAATTTTAGGGTTTTTCTCGAACTTGAATACAGATGACAAGGTTGGAAACAGGCAGAATATGCTTGATGGTGTGCGGGGGAATCCAGGGCATCACATACAACAGCGTCCGACCCGCATCCGAACCTGGAGCCGCTGACGGGTGGACGATTTCGTTGGAAAAAGCAGAAAATAGCGTTTTTCCGCGAAAAAAAGCCGATTCAAAATGAAAAAGATGCGTGCTCAGCTTTCCAATGCCGCTCGCCGATTCAAAATCCATCCGACCGTTTAGCCGCAATCGCCGATTTAGTGCAAATTTTTCGAATTTCGCTATCTTAGCAGACGTTTTCCGAGTTCGTTATATGGTCAAAAGTTGCCTTACCCCCCACAGAAGTCCCTCAAACAATCTCAGAAAAATCGGTCGAGGCGTTCAAAAGTTATGATTTTCCGTGAGTTCAGACCACTGTGCGTCGTCGCCAGTGGCATCGGCGTCATCGATTGACCTCAAAGATTGGTAGAAAGCTGAATTCCGGCACTGCTTGTCCACATATCGCAGGAGTTCCTCAACGTCCCTCATCTTAGCCGCTTTCATGGGCAGAAATTAATTTCAACTCTGTTTCCGCAGGCAGCCTCATGATCTCCGGCTTTCGCAATCTCAACCTCAGGGCGGAATCGGAAATCCGAGAACGGCGGGTCAATATGTGACGATCCACAAATAGCTTGCATATTCTTCAGGCGTGGCTCAGAGAGCGAGCGATAGAGTCTAACGTCACGTGGGGATAGTTCTCGCTTTCAAGTTCAGGGCATGGAAGCTTTCGCCGCGAGAAATGGACCCGGGCTTTCTTTCCGAATTTTCGTTCATTTCGATGCAGAAGCGACCCGACTTCGAAGATGGGCCAACAAAACTTTTTTTTCGATCAAAATCGAGCCACCTTCGGACACTATTTCCGAGTGATTCCACATTTTTCAGCGGTGTACCAGAGTATCCTCAATCTATTTATCGAGTCGGCCGACGGCGACGGGGATCTCTGGATCCGGAGTGGAATTTCATGAGCGGATCAGTCGTCGGCACAGTGGCCAAAAACCCGGATTTCGGTGGACAAAATTATTTGAAAACGATTTCCAACTATCTTGAGCCCCTGAATTCAGATTTGACCTCCAAAATGGGATTCTGAAGCGTACTTCTCGCGTTCGAGGCGGTTATAGATATTTTCCGGGTCTCTGAAGACGAAAAAGCTTAAAATCGTCATAACTCGAGAACTACTCGGCGTACAGCGTGAAACGACAACTTTTTGGACAAAAAAAAAAATAAGATAAACCAATTCCGTATTCGCGGAGCCGAAAAAAAAGCAAGTTCCGTATTCCCGGAGCCGAATTTGAAAAATTTCAATTCGAAACGTGATGACGAGGTTGATATAATCGAGAGAGCATCACAGGGAGTCACGAAGTGGGTCATGTGGGATCGCACTGGGCCGAAGAGTGGGCCACACTGAGGAAACACAGTGGGTTACACAGTGGGTCGCACAGTGGGTTGAATGGGCGTCATATTGTAAGACTGTGAAAAACACGACGGATCCTGTCGACGACTACTCTTTTTATTCTGTCGCGACCGGTTCTCGCAGCGAGCTGCGACCGATCACTACTTGAATCTGCACCAGAGTGTCTCCGTATCTAACTTCCAGCTATGTCTTTGATTTTCCTCCTCTCCCGATTGGAGAGCTTTTTAGAATTTTCTCAGCGCGGTTTCCTTTGAATCCATCCGCGCTTTTGATACAATCGAATTAATTGGGATCGAATGCAAGGATTACAGCCCGGTTGCCCTAAAACCCAGTAGCCCTAAAACCCGATTCCGCGAAAAATCCATGCTCACAGTACCGACCTTCGGCATTATCAAACTCAGTAGCCCTTAAACCCAATACCGTAAAACTTCTAATTGCAGGGCATGCTCTTTTTGCCGGGCATGCTCTAATTAGCGGGCACCCCCGGAAGGATCGAAATATTTGCCGGGCATGCTCTTTTTGCCGGGCACTCTCAACGCCGTTCCAGAAGGATGTGACTGGTCAGAAGAATAGGATGGAGATGAGTCAGTTATACATATAACAGAGGAAGATTAAGTTGAATCTCAATAAATACGCCCCGGTTCTGCTCCATTCACCGAGCTACTTCTCGAAGTTGAGAAGTAGACTCGGCAGGTCGGTTTAGCTGATGAGCTAATAATCTTGGAATACAATTTGTCATTTTTCATCATTTGAGCCCCAACGGCCGCCGATTCCTCTCGCGATCGAAATATTTGCCGGGCATGCTCTATTTGCCGGGCATGCTCTATTTGCCGGGCATGCTCTAATTAGCGGGCACCCCCGGGAGGATCGAAATATTTGCCGGGCATGCCCTGCAATTAGAAGTTTTACGGTATCCCCAAAAATCAGCCCGCCAGTGTGGCGGTTTAGAGCGATGCAAAACACGCGAGAAGTATCCTGGAGTCCTTCGGAGGTCACATGACAAATAAGCACTCACGAGCGCAACTTTCTGCGCATGAACGCATGAGATTTTTTTTTGAACGAAGTGCCTTTTGTTTGAATCGATGAAAACACAAGGGCTACGCCCTGTCTGTGTATGCATTTTCGAAAAACATCTATTTGATAAGGAGGTGGCAACCGGTTATCGTACTCATACGAAGCACTTTAGAATTAGAACTCGGCTATTCGTTATCGCCATGTGATTCCCAAACAAGTTACTCCTTGCACGATTTCGATCATCGCTCTAAACCGCCAAACTAGCGGGCGCTTTTTTAGGGATATCGGGTATTAGGGCCACTGGGTTTAGGGATGCCGAGGGTCGGTACTGTGAGCATGCATTTTTCGCGGAATCGGGTTTTGGGGCTACTGGGTTTTAGGGCAACCGGGTGCACACCGAATGCAAGCTGGGGTGTTTCGGCTAGATCGGTGTCGAGTGTCTGTTGAGACAACATGGTTAATTGGAAACATCTGCTGGAGCTCCCACGACACCTTCCAAGGGCTGGCGACCACTACTGAACCAAACAGCTTTGGCTTCTTCCAGTGCCGCGTCTCAGATCTATCTAACCACTAGTTGCATTCCCACAATATTGGGTCACAAGAGGTAATATAATCCGGGGCGAAATACACGGGGGTTGATATACTCGAGGTTGATATAATCGAGGTAGCACTGTAAAAGAAAAAGAAAACAATATTTATTGAACGCATGAGATTATTGTCATTGGATAAGATCTTTTATTTTTTCTTCTCTTCACTCCTACTTAAAAATATCCTTACTCTATGATCTGATGATAATGCACGAATGATATTGCATAAGCATAAATGTATTATGGCACGATAAATTGATTGCATAAGCATAAATGTATTATGGCACGATAAATTGATATTGCATGAAAATAGTAAGAAAAAAAAAACTGAAAATATTGTGAAATATGAAGTAGCACCGTACGAATGTCATCATATAATATACGAGTATTATGTCACAATAAATAGATACTGAATTGAATTAAGAAAAATATGAAACTATCATATAAATTGGCAATACACGACTAACATATAAAAGTATATTTGAGCATGATAAGTATGAGCATAGGAAAATCGATGGGAAACTATCAAAAAGTAAAATCTTTGGATTAAATGGAAATACAGCATAAAACATCATAAAATGGACTGTTGTCACCCTCAGAGAAAATTCCCTTGGAATGTACAACTTTGAGATCTTGCCTAACAATCTCTAGAATTAGCGGAGTTTTTTTTGGATTTTGAAAAATCACATCTTTTCTTTGGGATTTGTACGATACCATAATCAGATACAAGGAAAAAAAACACAAACATGCGCCATGGCAACGTGTTCCTCTCTCTCCGTATCCCTCTACTGTCCTGGGGGATTTTGTTGGCGAGCGAACGCAGCCATCAGCTGCTCCATAGCTTTGCGGTTGCGCTGTAACTCGGCGCTCATGTGAGCCTCAGCCACAGCTTGCCGTTCCATCAGCTGAGCCACTGTCACTGTCTGAGATTGACGTTATCTTCAGTTAATTGCGTGCCCTGCAATGCATTTGCGAGGCTCGTTGGCGCAACGCGTCACGCTCCTGTGACACACGCACCAACTCCTCGACAATCGTGGAACTTTCCGATGATGGTCCAGCAACACCGCTGGGGCCAGCAACAGCGACAACTGGCTCGTTTTTATTGACAAAACAAGGCTCATCTCGAATTTATCTGCATTGACGTCGCATTTCGAGGAAACCGCCGCTGAGATTACCCCGAGTAGATGAATAACCTCCGCGTCGAGTCCGGTGATTGCTGCGGTCTCGCTTGGTTCTGCGAAGAATCTTCTCGCTGTATTTCCATTTTCCATTTGTGTTTCCGAACCCTTGCCTTGGTCGGACAAGGATACCGAGAGTACGACGGAAGTCCGCTTGGATCCTTTGTTTATTGATTTTGATCCCTTTCTCAATAATTTCTGCTCGGAGTTTCTCAGATGTATTCGGGGGAATATTTGCATCAACTGTAACAGCCTAGTTCGGGGGACCTGGTTGGATTCCCTAGGAGAGTGATAACACCAATCGTTGAGTTGACTTCCTTTATTCGGCACTTAACTTCTCAACTCGGCGTCTCACCGGCTCACCGGCCTGACGCTCTCAGCGCAGTTACACTTCTCGACTGACTATCTCTATCACCTGCTGCTGCCGCTAGACGGCGCTACCAGCGCTGGCTGTAAAGATCTCCGCGGCGCTTACATTCGGCTACCGCTACCGACGATCAGCCTCCTGGCATCGTAACCTGCATTACACTCTATCTTAGGCTAAACCCCGGATCCTACCTTGAGACAATTAACACTAGTTGTGGCCAAGACACATGCAATTCCATAGTATTACATTTATTATTGATTATCGGCGAAATATACATATATCTATAGTTCTTCTTTTTTCGTAATCATCGTTGACGTCTGCGTCGGGCCTCGGCTCGGACCTGGATGACACCTTCCAACAGCATCGCCTGGACCTGCGATGCTCGGATCCACAGTCCGTATCCCTGTTGTATATGGTTGATCATGTCGTCCTCCCTGCTCCGAAGCGACCCTGTCCAGCTTAACTCGGTTGCCGGCGTCGCCACCCGGATACGACCTTCGTAGTTGTCGTCTCCTGCGTCAATGGTGATTGTGACTGCTACGTTCCAACGTCCGCCGCCTTGGATGGTTCGCAGACCGAGTTGGAACCAGACGTCGTCCTGGCTCCACACTCGCCGGATGATCCAGAGCGTATGATTGTCCATCCAGCTCGTGATGTCGATGGTTTCTCCGACTCGGACCAACCCATTCGGTTGGCGCTCTCGTAGGTGTTCCTCCACCTTTCGGCGGGAACCCTGCCACTCACAATAACTTGACCGTAATGGGCACTCCACCGTGCGCCATTCGCACACCGCCATGTGCTCCGGAAGCGCCGCGATCCGTACCTTCACCGGACATCCTCGGTCTTCAAATTCACATTCCACTCTTACGAACGCGGTCATCTTTTCCAAGAATCGGCATCTCACCTCTCCTGCCCAGTCCACTCGGCACGTGGGGCACGCTTCTAATTGGTCCCGACACTGTCCGCAGACCACGTGTCCATTCCTGCAGGACATGATGCGATTCGTCATCGGTGTGAGACAGACTCGGCACTCCAACTCGTCCCGGAGTTGCTCATTGATTTCATCAGCCATGGCGCGTTCTTCACCGCCGTATCCCTGCGAGTCGTCCCGACTTCCTCCGGGTTGGGAACCGTCACCTTCCGATTGGCTCCCGGTTGGCGGTCGCGCCTCTGCTCCTGCGGTTTCTTCGTTCCTCGGACATACCCGGCCGTAATGTCCGATGCACTTGCACAAAACGCAACGTACCCTCGTTGCACCACAGCCACTCGACCGTGCCACGTGGCCAGTTAGGCCGCACACAACTCCTACCTCGAAGAAGGTCTTCAGAAGGAATTTAAACAATCGAATCCACGCGTGCAATGTTTGAAGACCGAATCTGTAGTTAAGGGGGTTCCCTACTCAATTTACGAATATCCTCCACAGAGCTTCGATCAGAAGACCACCACGTCGTCAGTCCGAGACAAGGCGCAGTGCTCTCGGTGAATTTGATAGTTGAACTCGGTTTGGATGATAGCCCGACCACTCCACTGTATAATGTAGTGCGCAGTCCGGTTAGTGTCACAAGTCACAACACACGGTCCACTTTCTGTGATTCGCTGAAGATCATCGTTCCAGAAAGTCACTTTGATTGGTACCTTATGTTCATCCAAGAGCGTCAGTTCTTGCTTTCGAAGAGGTCTCCCGGTGCCCCTACTGGTAAACTCTTGTATGGAAACGAAATCCACCACCATTGCGTGAACATTGACTGAGGTATTCACATCCAGTAACTCGAGGGCCTTCGAATCGGTGGAATTCCGCACACGTCCCGTAATAGCCTTGGTGCTTGGGACGATGCAACTTCCAGGTACAAGAGGTCGTCGGTGATTCAGTTTTTGGAAACCGTGAATCGGCTGATAATATTCTATGATCCATGATATCGGAGCAAGGGGTGGAACTTCTGGCTGACGTTGCTGAACGCAACGACCTTCATATCCATGGAATAATCGGTCACAGTCATGGTGAAATACAACCCTTTGCTGTACGCCTTCAGTGCTGATATGTCGACAACGCGAATGCGGATACTATTAATGTAAAAACCAGGTTTCAAGCCCTCCAATGAAACCAACAGTGAATCCAAACTGATGTTGTGAGCCACGTTTGGCGAGAGGGTCTGTTCACTGTTCTCGCGATGCGTTTGGTCTGCGCGACTCTCGCTCTCGTTCACCGGATGTTTGTCTGATGAGCACGATGCCTGGTTTGAATCCTGCGATGAATTCGCTGAACTTGACTCACGATCCAGTTCTCATCTGGGACAGTTGATCTTGATCGTTGATTGCGTGCTTTCTTGATACTTATGATTTCATTGAGCACCCCTATCTGCGTAGCAGACGATGCAGCAGACTTACAGCAAACGCCCGTGTAGCCGCGGCCCTTGTCCACAAACGTTTCACAAGAAACCGTTTCACAACGACCGTTGCAAAACAAACGTTTCAAAACAAAAGCGCCAGTGCGAGACAATTAACGGATCCTCCGTTAAAAAGAGAAATTTGGGTCTACGACATTTGGGCGCCGCCGTTTGGGCGCAGCCGATTGGGCGCCGCCGTCTGGGTCTGCCGATTGGGCGCTGCCGTTTGGGCGCAGCCGATTGGGCGCTGCCGATTGGGCGCCGCCGTTTGGGCGCCGTGAGTTATTGCAGGCCGACAACCGTTGGCTCACTCATGGTGCTTGTTGGATAGGTCCACAGGAATTAACGGGAATCTACGGAAATCAAGGAGTCACGACTCGCCCGGCTCCGCGATTGTCGATCGAAAGCTGCGCTGACCATCTCGGAAGGATAGAGAAAACGTTACGAACGGGGAGAATTGTTTCCCCGTTTCCTATCATCTAATGTATAATCTTCCTGAAGATTTCTCCGATTCCATGAATGCGGCGCTCCACGCCTGCTGTCCCGGCGCGCGCTGCTACTGGCCGACCGCGCGGTCGACGCTCGATGGAGACACTTATACACGCGCGCTGGCTGCTGTTCGGCAAAGAGGAGATGTTCATTCTCGGTCTTTGTGATATTCTACGCTTGGGTTTCTCGTGGAGAAGCGACCGAATGAGCTTTGTTTGGGGAATCGAGTGAACAATACTTGATATCTATGCGAAAAAAAGAAAAGTGTGCTTGTCATCTGAAAGTTCTCTCCCGAGATGATGAAACTACAAGCTGTAGAAGCTTCAATTTTGAATTTGAGAAAGCCACGATGGACGATATAATCGAGAAATAAGCCGAAGAATTAGAATAGAAAATTAAGATTTATTGAATTCAACCATGCATCCAAATACATTTGATAGACGGGGATAAAGTCAGGAATATTTTGAGAACAGAAAATTCTAGTTCTTCTGTTGGTAGAGATGAGCGATCCCGCGCAGGAATTCCATCTTGTTGTTCGCATACTGATCGTAGGTCTGCATCAACACCGGAAGTTTCTTGTCAATGATCTCGTACCTATGCAGCTTCTCATAAAACTCATAAAACGCGTCTCTGCCCTTCTGGACCCTCCGGAGCGCGTTTATGAAGTTCCACAGAGTTGGACGCTCCTCGCCGAGTTCCGATTTTAGGCGCCTGTTTTCGGCTTCCGCGTGATTATTTGTCCGGTGGCGTCCTTCGATCGTGCGCTGATGCACGCTCCACATTGATTGCGGAAACAAAGGCGGTCGGCGCGCGCCTCGTCGATTCGGTCGATCGATATAGTAGTCCTCGAACCAATCGAGTACTGGCTGGAGCTCCGGTGTGATTTTCTCACTAAGCTCATCAAACACAACAACGACTTCCGCGAGCGGCACGAACGCCATCGCGGTGATTGATTTCGCCTGTATGGCGAATTCAAAATCGTTGTCATACAAGTTCTGGAGTCCCGCGCGTTGGAGGTGTTTCTTCATGTTGTTGACCAAATGAAAGAAGCATCCGTCGATCGAGGCTCCTGGAAACGCTCCCCGAAGCGCGTTTATTGCAGCGATCTCAAAATCGCAGTTGATAAATTCCGGTTCGAAACTGCCGTCGATCGCTTTAATCATATGGAACATCGTCTCGTAGGTCTCTTGTTTCTTATTCGGTAGAAGCACATAATACATAGCATGTACGCTATCAAATTTTTCAGCTAGAATCACGTACAACTGGTAGAAGAGAGTTGGTGTGACTGAGAAAGTACCATCCACAAACCATGTTTTGGAGTGCTTGAGGTTTTCGACGGTGCGCTGTCTACCGAAGATGAGAATTCGGTCCGCAGATGACCCGCTGTCGGCCAGCAGAAACTGCTCGGATGTATCAGGAGCTGACTGGAAGATTTGATACTCCTCGGGGATGACTAAGGTTTCCAGGCTCAGCGGGATCGGTGGTGTGAGCTGCGGGTCCGAGCGTTGCCTCTGTACAGTTTTCTTCAGTGCCGTTAGATTCGGCAGAATTCCCATAACGGTTTCGGGAACGTTTTGAAGCGATGCGTTGATGACTTGAGATGTAGTTTCGACCTCGGCGATTTGAGATCTCAATTTCATGTCAGTGATGAATCTCTGCGAGAATTTCGGGCAACCTCTGTTGCTAAGAATTTCACTTGCTTCCGCCATGGTCTGAAAGCACACACAAAACGTTCTGAGAAGTTTCGAGCTCAAGAGTTGAATGTTCGTAGATCGGATTGCTCGAGAACAAGCATTATTATGGCAACAAGCACCCTTTTCTTTTTTTCGCATAGATATCAAGTATTGTTCACTCGATTCCCAAACAAAGCTCATTCCGTCGCTTCTCCACGAGAAACCCAAGCGTAGAATATCACAAAGACCGAGAATGAACATCTCCTCTTTGCCGAACAGCAGCCAGCGCGCGTGTGTAAGTGTCTCCATCGAGCGTCGACCGCTCGGTCGGCCAGTAGCAGCGCGCGCCGGGACAGCAGGCGTGGAGCGCCGCATTCATGGAATCGGAGAAATCTTCAGGAAGATTATACATTAGATGATAGGAAACGGGGAAACAATTCTCCCCGTTCGTAACGTTTTCTCTATCCTTCCGAGGTGGTCAGCGCAGCTTTCGATCGACAATCGCGGAGCCGGGCGATTCGTGACTCCTTGATTTCCGTAGATTCCCGTTAATTCCTGTGGACCTATCCAACAAGCACCATGAGTGAGCCAACGGTTATCGGCCTGCAATAACTCACGGCGCCCAAACGGCGGCGCCCAATCGGCTGCGCCCAAACGGCAGCGCCCAGACGGCGGCGCCCAATCGGCAGCGCTCAGACGGCGGCGCCCAAATGTCGTAGACCCGAGAAATTTCGCGTTTCTTGGACTTGTTCGACAACTGAGTGTGAGCGTGCTATTGGGGCTGCCTAGAATCACCACTCCGGATTCACTCTCACTACCCTCGTTACTTCATGACGGGCGTTTATTCAGTCAATCTATCGTCACTCATCTCAATCCTCCACTTGCAATCTCTGCATCCACACCAAAATCCACTGACTGCGGCGTTGGTTTCTTCTCTGACATTCGACCACGCTACTCTGGCTGGCTCCCGACAGCCCGTTCCATGGAATTGTTTTCTTAACTTGTTCTCGCTACGGCACATACCTAAATGAGCACATTAATTTCCTCGTCACAGATCGTCCCTCTTTACTATTTTATTCCGATAATAATTCTATTCTCCTCATGATCTGGCGTACAACGAATCCGAGTCCGATCTCGAGTTCCTCTCGTTGCTCCTCTCGTTGATGATGCGGTCGAGGGTTTGACCCGCGTGTCTCTCATTTGTTGCCGCTTCGCGACATTAAACGGGTGAGCCTTGGGATCGAATCCCGCAACCTTTTCGAACACGCTGACTGTTCGGCCGGCCCGCTGAACTTCCATCCTCCCATTGGTTCCAGCGACGAATTGCCGCTGGGTGCATTCTCGGGCGCAGTGACCCTGTGAACCGCAGTTGTAACAAATCCTTGTCTGTTGTTTCTTGCAAAGTTTGCTGGCACTGATATGCCCCACCTCGTGATCAGGTAGCAGCTTCTCGTTAGTGCGCGGCGCCATTGGTATCCTTCCGAGTGCGTATTGTCTAAACACCTCGGGCAGCCTTCCTTCTTCACTTGCTGCTCCTCGCGAGCCTCCGCCACGGATAGGTTGTTGAACAACACCTCGAAAGTCAGCGCGGGATCCCGGTCTTGATCCATTACTCTTCTTCCCTCATTTGCTGATTGGCTCGTCGTCGTCCCTTCCCCTGCTCGGTGAAACATGTTCTGGTACTACGTTCTTCCCTCTGTTGAAAAGACTCTTCTTCGCGCGGTTAATCCCGTCTGCTGTGTTATTATTGTTCTCGCTCCACTTCCATGTGCTCTTCAACTTCCTTCTTGTTACATCATTCCAATTTCCCGCCACTCCTGCCCTGTGTCGCACCGTGAAATTGAATTCCGCTATTCTGTCCAACCACCTGCTCATTTGTGTCGAACCTCCTTCCTTCTTTAGTGCTGCCACTGGACTACAGTCCGACACCACTGTGAATTCCTGTCCGTACAAGTGGTGTCTCAACCTTCCCGCCAATTGTTCCAGCTTCGTTGAATGATAGTTCATCTCCGTTTCGGATAATTTTCGACTTATTGCGTAGACCATCTTCATTTTACCTTCTACTTCCTGCATCAATAAAACTCCGAGTCCTACGCAACTCGCGGCTGTGTGCAATTCTGTCTTCCTTTCTGGTTCGTATCTTTCCAATACAGCGTCCCTCATTAATTCGAGCTTTAGTCGTTTGAAAACCTCTTCACTCCACTTGAATTCCGCTTCTTTCTTCAGAAGTTCTGTCAATGGGCTCGAAATCGCTGCATAGCTCTTGACGAACCGTCGAAAAAATGATGTTAGCCCCAAAAACCTTCTGAGCTCGTGAACGTCCTTCGGTGTGGCGAATTCCGCAACGGCTGCTAGCTTTCTTGTTCGTGGACGTACTCCCTCCTTAGAAATTTTGAATCCCAGGAAATGAACTGTCTTCATGAAGAATTTGCATTTTGCCAATCTGACCGTGAGTCCTGCAGCTTTCAACGCTTGTAAAATTTTGTCGATCTGTTGTAGATGCTCGTCGAATCGATCCGACGCCGTAATCAGGTCATCAAGAAATGGAAATGCCTGTTGTTTTCCTTCACTCAAACCATCAACTCCTGAAATTTCGCGAATGCATTGCAGAGTCCCATCATCATGACTTTTCGTTAGTAATGCCCCTCACTCGTCACGAATGCTGCTTTCTCGGCTGCCCTCTTATTGTTAGTCATTGGTATCGGAAAATACTCCCAGGCCAGATCAAATGTTGAGTAGATGTTAAACCCACCTACACCGTCCAGAATCTCGTCAATCAACGGCAATGAGTAGGGTAAATGTACCAGTTATGGACCCCCTTATAAACTAGAAAATAGACTGTTTGTGAGCTTCATCGAGAAGATTTTTCTTTGAACAAAAGGGAATGGAAAAGTTGAATTGAACTTGAAGATGTGACGTGAATCATTAAACCAATGCTCACTCCCGCCTCGGCTCGAATGGTAGTGGAACGCTTGAGATATTGTAAGGTTGAGAATAACGAGTGAAAGATCCCTTGGAAACTACTCTTTTACTCCGAGTTATCGGGTAACGCAGCAAGCTGCGACCGATCTCTCCGTGAACAAGAACAAGAGTGCATGTACATCTCAACTTCCAGCTATGTCTTTTGATTTTCCTCCTCTCCCGAGTGGAGAGTCTTTCAGAACTTTCTCAGCGCGGTTTCCTTTGAAAGCTCCCGCGCCTTTGATACAATTGAATTAATTGGAGCCGAATGTGAGCTGGGGTGTTTCAGCTATATCGGTGTCGGGTTCGGTTGAAACAACATGCACTAATTGGAAATATCTGCAAGATCTCTACAACCACTGGTTACATTCCCACACGACCCCCCACCTAGAAAAGAACCGACCCGGTTCTACTATCTAACCTATGAATTCATTAAGATACTCCGGTCGTCTTCGATTTCTAGTTGGGTATCTAGGTTCCGTTGGGTTTGGTGGGAGCTCGTCGGTTGTGATGTGCTGGTTCGTCTCGTCGGCTGGGTCGTGCTGGCTCGCTTCCTCGGCTGGGTCGAGCTGGTTCGTTTCTTCCGCCGGATCATTCTGGAGCGTCCCCTCTGTTGGATCATGCTGGCTCGTGTCGTCGGCTGGATCATGCTGGATCGCTTCTCCTTCGATGAACCGTTTTAGCCTGGACGAATGGACGACCTGCGGTTTTGTGCCGGACCTGGCTAGTTCTGCTCCGGGCTCGATGGTAATTTCGAAAGTCTCCGGTCCTTTTTGATCGCTGATCTTGAATGGTCCGAAGAATTTTTTCTGTAATTTGTCCGACTGCCCGACTTTCCGGAATGGCACGCTGAGCAGGACCCGATCGTTGATTTTGAACGTTGTGGTTCGCCTGTCCGCGTCGTAGCGTGTCTTGTTGCCATCTTTTTCTTTATCGGCGAGTTTTTTTTGCTAATCCCCTTGCTTCGTGCACAGTTCGCTGGAGCTTCTCCGCGTAGTCGTTCGCGGTGACCGTTTTCAGAATCGGAGGTGCTGGTAGCTCTGTGTCGAAGATCGTGGTAGCTTCTCTGCCGTGAACTAGAAAGAATGGGGAAAATTTTGTAGATTTTTGCGGGGCTGAATTGTACGCGTGGACGATGAATGGGAGGTATTCGTCCCAGTCGGGCTTATTTTCGTTGATGAATTTGCTTAGCCCGTCTGCCAGGGTGCGGTGAGAGCGTTCTGTAAGTCCGTTGGTTGCCGGGTGGTAAGCTGACGTTCTCTTGTGGCAAATCCCGCATCTGTCGTTCACAAGCTTGACCGTTTCCGACATGAAGACTTTCCCTCCCACTGTGCCCACTTGGCGCCGGATCGTTCGTACCACTTCACCGCGTCGCCGACCAGGGAGAAAGGTACTCGCCTGAGCTTGGCTTTGCCGTCCGCATGTTTGAATGCCGCCGTGCGGTTGAACGATCGCAGCCATGCGGCTGCGTCCGAGGTGCTGGATCCATTGAACTCTGGGTAGTCGAGTTTCGGCCCGCCGGTCTCAAAGAACTCGAAAACGGGACGATCAGAAATTCGATCAACCATATCAAATTTTCAGAAACAGTTCTTAGTGGAGAAGCTCTCGAAAGAAAAACGGTCGAGACACTGGAGCCGGAGACATGTATCGCAGAGAACGGCAGGCCGATAGCAGAAACTAAGTTGATAGCTAAAGTCTCAGTAGCAATAGAACCACGCGAGGCACGGCAAATACAACTAGAAGTAGTAAGATGTGAACAGATGACCCCGGTATACGGTGGCGCATTCGTCCTCCAGCCGGTTGCAGCCTTACTCGAAAAGAAAAACCTGTGTACCCCGCATCTCCACCACTTGTAAGGTTGAGAATAACGAGTGAAAGATCCCTTGGAAACTACTCTTTTATTCCGAGTTATCGGGTAACGCAGCAAGCTGCGACCGATCTCTTCGTGAACAAGAACAAGAGTGAATGTACATCTCAACTTCCAGCTATGTCTTTTGATTTTCCTCCTCTCCCGACTGGAGAGTCTTTCGGAACTTTCTCAGCGCGGTTTCCTTTGAAAGCTCCCGCGCCTTTGATACAATTGAATTAATTGGAGCCGAATGTGAGCTGGGGTGTTTCAGCTAGATCGGTATCGGCTTCGTTTGAAACAACATTCACTAATTGGAAACATCTGCAAGGTCTCTACAACCACTAGTTACATTCCCACAATATCTTCTCGTGAAAGTTCCGAGCACTGCGACTGGAATTGCGTCGCGAACTGCAATATCCGCTGCTGACCAGATGTCGAAGAAAGCTTTCAGGCTTTCGGGTCCTTGAAACACCTCGTCAGGATCTTGTGCCCTGGACCAGAGGAGCTGCTCATGAGTCATCCTCTCTTCGAGATCCATCAGGAAATTGAGGGCTGAGTTTTCTCGGAGGGAAGGCTCCGAGCTGGAGCCCGAATTCCTCTGCAACACTTGCTGTGATCGATGGAGTTTGCATCCCATGGCGAGATGCCACAGGCCCTGAAACCAACAATAAGCCACTCGGCGTTGAATCGTTCAAAGGTGCTCTGAAGCAATTTCTCGGTTTTCATCGGGCGGCCGCCGTTTTGGATGCGCCGATTCGTCGTATCATTGTACCACAGGCTCTTGAGAGGCTTGAACACTGCCACGTCGAGCGGCTGCAGGATGTGGGTCGCGTTGGCAATAGAAGCAGCTAGATGATGCCGTTATTCTCGCAGAAACCGACGACATCCATGGTCAGATGACATCGATGGTTGTCTAGGAAGAGCGATGGCTTTGTCCGTGCCTCCGCGCGAGTAGACATGACGAGCGCCTCTCTCCGCTAAAACCCTCCTGCCTGACGGTTTCAGAAACATGCCAGTCTCATCGATTTTGAAGTCCGATGGGGCTGTCGTAGAATTTCCAGCAGACTCTCTTCGACGAGGCGAGACTCAACTTTCCGAAAATGCTCTTTAGGTTATGCGGTGGAGTTGAACTGCCTTGCACCAGCCTGAGGGTCTGCACGTGTTCCGGCTGCTAAGGCTCGCGAGGGCTCGACCTCGGCTTCTGGTGCACGGTTGATCGATTCCGTCTTGCTGGAGCTTGCCATTTTTTCCGCTTCGCGCCGAGTGCGCTTCTCCGCCGGTGGGGTTCGCTGCATCGAGGTACAGGGGACGGCCACAAATCTCCACCAGAGTTACATCTTTTGACATTATCAGATCCAAGGTCGGTCGATCGCTTATATGACGTCGTTTCCCGAAGTGGTCTTTCTTAAAGAGTGCCCAATGTGGAATGTGTCTCAGAACTTAGTTTCTAACCCCCCCTATACGCGTAGCAAATATCAGCCAGATCGATATGGTACGCGACACTTCAATTGGGTATCATGTCGGTCACACCAGTGTTTCCGTATTTCGGGCCCAAACTCCACCAATTCTGCCGAACTCCACTCTGATGCATGGATACGGAGTGTGAGACTTTAAAGCTCATCCAACTCACAAAGAAAACTCACTTTTTCGCGCAGCCACGAAATACCCTCCGTGACCGTCTGCGTTTCATCAAGACTTCGATTGAATCAACAGAAAACCCTTCCACAAGCTACCCATGACCCCGCCTGTCGGCTCTCAGTTCCCCTTCGATGTTTTGTTCGATTTCGGAGCCGAAACAAAGAGATCTGAGCATCGCAGGGCTACCTGCCGAACATTGCAATCATCATGTGACCGTGTGGGGCGCTTTGCAGTCAACATTTACTACGGATGCTATCTTGGTGTTGTTCTTTCGGCGCGAACTCCTACCACGTGTGTTCTCAATCTTCCTGCTAGCGATTGCTTCGTCGAACCCAAGTCCCAGAACAATCTCCCACCTATCGGTTTTCGTCGTCCAGCGCTTCCGCCAGATAAGATGTTCAGACAGACGCGTCAGAACGTGTGTCGTCAGATTACCTACGGGCAAATTCCTTAAAAGACCAATCCAGCTCCTATACAATTCGAAGTCGCTCCGACGACTAGCGAGAAGCAATAAGAGAATCGTTACCTGCACTTAATATCTCGAGCAAGCTACTCAAGAAAAAGAAAAGAGATTTTTTTTAATTTTTTTTTTGATTGTGACTCTCATTTATTGGATATGAATGGGGGATATTTTTTTTTATAAGAGATGCCTTCATTTTCATTGTTCATTTGTTATAAAACATTCCACGAGGGCCTGTGCCCTGTCCGTGGTTGACATTAGAACTTGTTTAAAAGTTCTGAGTTGCCTGGAGGAGGCAAGGTTGACAAGTCTATAATCACAGTATATTGAACTCAATACTTCTTTGACGTTTCACAGTATGTTTAGTCGGTCATCCTCTGAGTAATCGTTAATGAGACGCAAGATTTCTTTTTTTTTCGCACTTCTCTTCGTAAGTTTGTCTATGTTGCTCATGGCATCTGGGAAATCGCGGTGTAGCCTGAGATATCGATTTTCATAGTAGCGATCACTTAGGTGTAGTCTATTATTGGGAAGGCGTATTGTGGAGGCTGTTCTGGTTGGATATCTATGCTGGGGATCTTTAGTTCCAATGAGGTCTGCGATTGCTCTCTCGTCTCTGATTTTGCATCTTGTCAGTAGGACTTGGACATACAGCCTATCAATCTTGCGTACTTTCGATCTGGCGTACATTGTGCGAGTTGAATCGTATCTGGATGCTTTAGTTACGTTCCTGATAGCTAAATTCATGAGCTTCTCTATCGGCTTAACGTTCGTATAGCATGCTGCCATGGGTATATGACGTTGTAACATTTGCCATCATTGCTCATTCGAGTTAATCAGCGATACGATTCTCCATGGGTACAGGTGTCCAACTGTTGAAGTTCTTGCAGTTGCCTTCGTGCCCTTTCGCGTGTTTCGATGCGTCAGAAGAAACAGGTCGTCAAAGAAAGCTTCATCCTTCATGATTCGTCTCAGATACTTGATATCGCGGTTTCGTGAGACCTCCGAGATCGGGGGCATCACCGAGGTTCCTCTCTGCAACTCTCAGCGGAACTCCACGCCTCGAAAAAATCTCCTCTGCACACCCTCAAGAGCATTCATGTCTTGAACTTTCAGAGGATTCCATATCGAACAGCAGTAGAGGAAGAACGGCATCACATGATTGTTGTACATTCTCATATATGTATACATACAGGCGGGGATTTTATCACAAAGGCTCTCATTATCCAGCTGCATATCAGGGAGATTTTCCTGACGACAGCGGAAACATGGTCAGAAAATCTTAGCGTCGGCGAGAACGTTACTCCAAGGTCTTTGATTGCATCTAGCCTATTGAGTTTCTCATTTCCTATACAGTAGTCATAGATTAGTTCACTTGATCCGACCCTCATAACTCCACATTTGTTGATCGAGAGCCCATTTTCATCGTCCACGTGTGGAAGTCATTTAGTGTTTTCTGGAGGATCCAGCAGTCACGCCAGCACGTAATTGGTTCCACTAGCTTGATGTCGTCAGCATAAATGTAGAAGCTGACGCTCGGGTCGTGTACATATTTTACCTGATCCACAAACAGTAAGAATAACAGACTGACAAGACCATAACTGTCCCTTGAGTACATCCAGTTGAGCCATGACCCCTTCTTGATAGGCTGTTGTTGACTCTTACTCTGAATGATTTTTTTGATAGAAAGTCTGATATCCATCTAGTTAGCCGGCGTCCGACACCCTTGGCGGGGAGGACCGATACCACCAAGTCATGAGGCATTGTTTCAAATGCTGAGCGGAAGTCGGTGTTACACCACATCGACGTCAATGAGGTCGTTTCGTCTCACCGCCACCTCATTCATAAATTTCATGAGACTGTCACACGTCGACCTGCCTTTGCGGTAGGCGAACTGTTGATCAGATATCAGTCCCTGATCTTCGGCGTTTTTCATCACTGCTTCACAGATCAAGCGTTCCATCGTCTTGCAAACAACAGATGTAAGGGAGATCGGTCTCTTGTTCTTCGGATCGCTCTTGTTGCCCTTTTTGTGGAGATCAAAATAAATCAAACGACATTTATCAAGAATGGCTCAAAAATATCGGAAAATTTCATCAGATGAACAAGATCAAGGCAGCGGCCTGCGCTTAGTCACGCAGACCGCGCCATCCGGAAAACGTACTTCTATGATTTCTTTGAAAGCGTCCGACTCGCGGGCGGCTGGAGGTCCCGCATAGGGCCTCGATCACGGGTGAACCGGAAAAATCGGAAGATTCGGCTGTGGGCGATTCCAATCCTCGACTTGGGCTGCCAGGCGAACGGCGTCGGCCCTGGCGAGCTCAGCTGCACGACGGATGGCACCGGCTGCTTCGGAACGCAGGCGCGCATGTTCGGCCAAGCGCGCCTCGTGATGACGCTGGTCCTCCTGTCGGCGTCTTTCATCTTCTTCTTGCTGTTGACGGATGAGTTCGCGGCGTGCTTGTCCTTCGGCAGCCGTCCTCGCCAACTCCGCTTCGGGCTTCTTCGATCTCGAGGCGGTGCAATCGCTGGGCTTCGGCCGCAGTCTCGGCGGGTGGCAATGGCGGAAGGCGATTCAATCCCACCAAAGCCGTTCCTGAGCGGGACAGCGCGCGGGGGCAGCCAATGCGCACCACGGACTGGGCGGCCTCGGACAGGGCATGACGATCTTCCTGGCGTAGGCCTCTGAACTGGTAGTCCAGGGCACTGGAGCGCTCTTCGGGGGAAAGCGCGACGAATTCGGGATCGACGATTCGCCACAGGAGGTCGACCAGCCCTTGATGGGAGCACGAGTACTGCTGCGCCATCTGGGCGCGACCAACTCGTTCGTGTTTGTGGTTCTCCATGGACTTCGGGAACGTATGCAGCTTCGGGAACGTGGAGCAACTGGGTAGGAAGAACAAAAAATCGAGCCTTTTTGTACCCTATAGACTAGGTGGGGTGGGACTACCGCCCGGAATTCGTTGCTGATTCGTGGAAGCTCGGGCTGAATACGCCACTCACGTGAAAGACACAAGCATAAGCACGATCATAAGTAGGTTCTCGAACTTCGTTCGCCCTCTCCCCCCTCGAGTCTGGCCTCCCAGGCGGAATATATGTACAGATCAGCAGAAACAGTTCCATAGGTCATTACTAGTGCTTGGAAGTTTAGGCATTATTCATTATTCATCCTCTATCAATCCATGGATAAATTGATCGGAAATTGATTATTTCGATGATTTTCGCCCAACAAAGTCATGGGCTGGAATAATCAGGCACTATTTCATTAAATATCCATCAATTCATGTTGATTGATGGAGGTTCAAAAATGATTAATGCCTTAACTTCCAAGCTCTAGTCATTACGGATTGAGATAACACTTTGAACACAACGAATATCAGAACAAAGAGTCAGTTCTCAATCGTGTCTTCGCGAAGAAAAAAGTAATTCGGGGATACCGAAAATCTGCAATGGCCCCCCCCCCCTCGAGCCATTCCTGAATCCGCCACTGATTGTGAGTGTAACATAACCGGAACCCGGTTCGCCGGGAGTGTTGCGAAAGGAAGCCAGATTCAGATTCAGATTCTCAGTTCATACACAGCGGATGCGATGTCTTTTCGTAGGGGTGCGAGGTCAGTGACAGTACTTGAGTCGACACCCCCGAAATTAACACGAATTCGATCAGGAGGTCGCTGGTTGTGTCCTCATTGGTCTTCAATTTTAACCACTTCTCCGCGAATTGTGTCCGGAGGATTGTTATCACGATTTCTGGAAGACGATATAAACTTCATTGAGCAAATTTTCCGTGTGTTTGCTAACGCACACTTCGATGGAGCAAAAAGATTTTAAACGGCATACCACTCGTGGCAGGTTCCATCGTCGATGAACTCGCCATTTTCCACGAGAGAGCGAGGACGTGTTTCGCTACTTGTGCACTTAACTCGGCGCGAATACCGGGGTTTGTAACGAAAACTTCAGGTTTCGATTGGTCCACCAGCTGGAATCCTACTCACTGGCAGAATCAGGCCACTAGCTCTCACAAGGATAACAGAATATGATCAGTTCGGCAAAAAAACGTTGAATGGAGCGTGATCTCAGACGCAACGATCTGCTAGGAGGGCGCGCTGCGATCAATGTGGCTGTCTGCTCGCCGCGTCAACAAAGTTGTTTGTGTTTTGTCATCGCGCTTTTCTTCGTACGACGCTTCGTTTTCGAGTTACAGGCCAAACTACAATTCACAAGTCTCATTTTTACTGCATCTTTGTAGTCGACAGTAAATCGCTCTGCAAATTTTCCAGAAGAACCGTAGGCCCGATCTGCCAACGGCATCTGAAAGAAGAGAGCCAGAGGAGCATTTTAAAAAAAAATAAGCTCGGAAACTCATCTTGGAGGCGGAGTTTGAGAGCCGCGAAGTTTCGGTAATTTCATGGAATTCATGTTTTCGCCGCGGGAAATCACTTTGTGGAATCTTTGGGTGTGAGTTGGGGCACCCAACGCGAGCGGCATCGGAAAGTAGAGAGTCTGAGCTACATTTTAAAAAAAAAAAGAGCCAGCCGGGTGCGGCCGACGGTGACTTTCGAGGGCCTCCAAAATTCAGAAAATCAGCGAAAGCTGTTTTTTGGTCGACAATAAACCGCTCTGCAAAATTTTTCAGAAGAACCGTAGGCCCGATCTGCCAACGGCATCGGAAAGTAGAGAGCCAGAGGAGCATTTTAAAAAAAAATGTGCTCGGAAACTCATCTTGGACGCGGAGTTTGAGAGCCGCGAAACGGCAAATTTCGCGGTTGGAACACTTTGTGCAGAAATCACTATTTCCTTCGGGAAATTTTTCAAAGCGGTTTCTCGGACCCGTGGCTGTCAAATTCGTTGTTTTCATGCTGAGACGAGAATTTTAAAAAAAATTGACCCCGAAACTATCAATTTGATTTTTCCGACCCTAAATCGCCGAAATTGGACATTGTGCGTTGAGTCGACCGAGTGGAACCTCTCCGAAATGTTCTGTAGATTCGCACCAATAAGCTACTTACGTAAACCTGCATTAGGTACTGAAAAGTCTTGTCAAGTGTAATCATGTAATACCAATGAATTCCTTCGGATCATATATCAATGAAATATGCCAACGCTCCCTCTAGAATGCTCCTCGCTAGAGTAGCGTCTGCTATCGGCAGACGACACGCTGCACGACGTGTCCGCGTGAAAAAAGAAAAAAACGGGCCGCGGCCGCCTTCAACAAAATCCGGAATTGTCTTTCCTCAGTCAGAAATCCCTTGCCTCTTTGCAACAGCGGCCATTTCCATCTGATAGATACCCTGATGCGATTACAATACATTCGCGTTCTGTCACCCTGGGGAAGTCGATGAGATCTGCGGCTGATATCCGTTGTAATGTTGTGGGTCTTTGCAGCCATCTCATTTGCTCGACTCGCTCTCCGAGATCATTCGGTAGTCCTTGTCGCGCATCCATACGATCGAGGATCTCAGACTCCGCGGCATCACCGCCTTACGAGTGGCCGCCAAAGCGATTCTGCAAGTATCCGATGATTTTACAGAGGGTAGGTCTCTGAATCCGCGATCCACGACGAGGGCATCATTTGGTCTCAAAAAGGACAGGAGAGTCGGATCTGAGACATATGCCACATTGAGCACTCTTTGAAAAAGATCACTTCGGGAAACAACGTCATATAAGCGATCGACCGATCTTGGATCTGATAATGTCAAAAGATGGCCCCCGATACGAGCTTTCCAAAAACCTGTATCTGGGCGCTGAAACCCCAGCCATTCTCGAGATATCGCGATTTTAAGTTTTTCACTTTTTCAGTCTTCTTTCCCGCTGGCGACATCAGACGCCCCAGCCATGAGATCGTCTACATAGAAAAATGGCTTGACAAACTCCAGCAGTTCTCGATGTTTAGGTTTATCGGCTATTTTGTTATCCAGATGGAGTCTAATTCCCGCGCAATGACTTAATGGAGCGTTTACCAAACCAAACGATAACCTGCAAGATCGCATCTCCCTGACGGGAGCCGTTGAGTATTTGCTAATACCCAGCGGCCACAAGAATCTCAGAAATTTTCTATGTTCGAAAGTTATTTCGAACTGTAGCTAGGCCCGCTCGATGTCTGCTGTGATTGCAATCGGTAATTGCCTGAACTGGAGAATGACCAAAATAATGTCAGCGATTGGATTCTGTCCTTGATGCAGCACGTCGTTCAAGCCAGCCTGATTCCTCGAACGTGCACTTGCATCGTTCACAACCCTCACTTTCATTTTCGCCTCGGCAGTAGCCGGTTCCTTTACAACTGCCAGCAATGGCATGTTGTGACTCGCTTCCCCGGATTTCGGCGGTTCCGTATGCTCCACGAACCCTCGTTCGCTTTCCTTAAAGTACGGTTCAGTTCCCATGACTTTTGTTTCCCATAAGAAGGAGATGTCATCCTGTCCGTATTTCGACCGAATCGCCGCCGCTGACTTTTCTCTGCTCTGATTTGGAGCCCGGTCCCAGGTTTCCCTTTTTGATCGAATCACGTTCGCGAGAGACTGGTTTAACTGAATCTCCTGATGTTGGCCCGTGCCACATTAGAAGTATCCGAACAACGTTTCAATGGCTAAGAACCCACTGATTTTCTTGATACTGCGATACTGACAAGTCATCCGATAACGCAGACCATGAAGATTAGGCCGATTGATCCGACAGTCCATTGCACGATGTTTCCGTACCGTTTGTACTCGAGTTGAACTTTTTTGCAGGTTGATCCATTTGGATCTTGAGCGTACCAGAAGAAGGCACGTAGCGGGCTCCTTCCCTTTCGGTGGTTCAATCAATGTCCACACTCCATGGGCTTTCATGGAAGCAATCTCATCTTTCATTGCTTTTCTCCATTCATCCGCATATGGCGGTGCCATGGCCTCGCTGTACGTTTTGGGTTCTTCAAGATCGGGCTCGTTTATTTGAGCTTCGCAGTCATTTCTGGAATGATCGTTCGAATCTTTGCTTCTTTGTTCTCGTTTGAACATTTTCGAAGTCGAACCCCTTGTTGCTCTTTGTCCAACTTGAGTTCTGGCTCTGCCTCGTCAGGCGGCCTCTCATCGCTGGGAATGCGGCATCATCCGCGATGTCGTTCTTGGGTCGCGTCCGTTTCCTCAGTCTTCATCTGAGTCTGCGAACGGTTCACTGCGGTTCATCCTTCGGACGGGTGATTCCTTCGTTGGGACAAGCCCCAGATTTGCCATATACCGCTCGGCTTTATTTTGGAGCTCCTGCATGTAAGTGCGATCTGCAACACGTAAGAAAGAGGAAAGAGAAGAAACACTTCTCTCCTTGAGGCTGTAAGTAAACACAAATGAGGATGAAACACATCACACGCGTACACAACTTGTACAGTCGTACTCACTGGCTTGCTTTTCTTCGGAACTATCGTGTGGAATATTGAATTAGATTGCAATCATAATTTACCAAGGAGCTCGAATGAATGATGAATTGTGAGCGTGAGACTCCCGTGGCTGAAAAGCCGCCCGACAGGAGCTGATGACGGAAGACCTACGTTGTAGACTTTGAAAGTTTTCAAAACGCTTTTGTGTCTGAACAAGCTTGACAACTCCGTGCTGTTGTCTGCGAGATATCGAGCAATCTCAACTTCGAGATTCGCGGCCTCATTTGACTTGCACCCGTGAACGCGTAAAGTTGGGGTGATTCCGGTGCCGGTCGGACCATACTTTCCGGAGTCTAGAGAGATGTTTCCATGGTCGATCGGACCATACTTTTTAGAGTCTAACGGAATGATTCTCAGCGAAGATCCCAGATCCCGTTGGTCAGGTTCCGTGAAAACCCTGCGGATTCGCAGTTTACGACCTGAGAGGAAAGCTTCACGCATCAATGGCCGTGGCAGAGAGTTGTTTCCCGGCACGAAAACTCGAACGAGAATGATTTTGATATTGTATGTTCTGAACTGAGTTCGATGAAGTTCTTTCACTTTGTGGTCGCGTGAAATTAATTTGCTGGAACTTGCCGTTCAAATACTACGGAGTTTGAGAGATTTTCCGCCGCCAAAATGTCGTTCAGTCGAAAATTGCTACGAAACACCGCTCTCACTTCTCGTCCCCATGAGGGTTGACGAGAAAGGATGATTATTCCATGATACTTGTCAATCTCGTATTTTGATCCTCACTTGCTCTTCATGGTCTATCTACGGCATTCATGCAGCATGGCATTGCGGACTTTCGTTCGGCGAAACGCTCAAGAGCTGAACTGGCTGAAGACTCGAGAGCACGGCTATGGTCGACTCCGTCAGAAGTGTCCTCTATGTTCTTGGTCGCATCAACCACTAGCTTTTAGATGATTCACGAATGCGCGGTATCAAGGGTATCAAATCAGAGATTTTTTGACCGAGTACAGTCCATGGCTTGTTATTATTGTAAAAATGTTTCAAAAACATTAATTTGCAGAACCGTCGGTCGCTGAGCCGACCTTGGGAGTAGCGTCGACTGTGTCTGGCCTTGCTGAAGAGCCTTTCGCAAGGAACACTCGATGGCGCGACGCTCTTCATGTTCTCGACCAGCTGGGCGGGGAAGGCTGAAACTGTGCCCTAGGTCCCCTCCGTCTTACATGCTCTATGCAGCCTGATGAGTCCTTCGCAATAAGCGTCGGCTGCCTTGACCTCCTCCGAGTCTTCGGGCGCGTTCATTGGGAACTTCAGCCAAAGAAAACAATACTTGTGTATTTCCCCTTCCAACGTCGCGTTCGCTGGGGTGAGCGCCTGGAAGATTTGTCTGAGCGTGTCTGCGAGTTCCGGTGACCTTTGGAATCTATTGTCGAGTCGTTGGTCCTGGTCCTCACAACCCACGCCGGCATAGATGAAACGTAGACAGCGCGATGCTATCCCACGACGCTGGATGATCCTACGGCTGATGTTGGTNGCCTAGGTGAAGTGAAGGTCCTAGCGGACACAACCCGACACCAGAGGGAACGAACCGAGTTCGCCATCTGTGCTCCTCGACCCCAAATCTCAGCCCCGCCGAAGCACGGTTACAGTCCCATGCCAAGGGGACCGGCCAAGAAACACTTCTCTCCTAGAGGCTGTATGTAAACACAAGTGAGGATGAAACACATCACACGCGTACACAATTTCTACAGTCGTACTCACTGGTTTGCTTTCCTTCGGAACTATCGTCTGGAATATTGAATTAGATTGCAATCATAATTTACCAAGGATCACGTATGAATGAAGCCAGCGTAAAACGATATTGCTCTGGGAGTCTATTGTTGAGCTAATTACAAGAATACGTACGTCCACGGAGGCCAGCCTCCGAGTCGACGAACCGGGCCCGATGTCTTCCTTTCTAAAACCACGATCGAAATCCAGCTGTTTTTTGATAATTTAAGGGCTGATCCACCAATTCAGTGCGGCTAATTTGCGACAAAATCTCAGTCTAACACCAAATCTCGACTCTTCGGCACAGTTTGGCTGTGTTGGGGAAGCGCCAGCTAGCAGGGGTCTGGTCCAAAGCAAGCAAGATGCAGTCGGGCAGAGTAACGTTCAAAGACTGTGTTTATTTCAATTCAAGCCTGTGCTTATAAAGAGCTAACACAATGGGTATTGTAGAAACTCTCAAAAGAAAGTGAAAGTAGCTTGACCAACGAAGTGAGAACAATGGAGCTATTATCAGTGCTGAAACACTGAACTGGGTCAAGGGTGTAGCAGTCCTCACTTAGACTGATTATCTAACTGAACATTGGAAAGCCGTTGAAGGCAACAAAAATCAACACTCCTCCTTTGTCTAGACGGCGTGCAATGTGCAAGTAAATGTTCAAAAGTAACGAATATTGGGCTCACTCCGAATCGCCTCTCCTCATAACACAAAGGAACACTATTCTCAGGGAAATTGAATCTGTGATGATCAGATGGATAATTTCAATACTCTTGTACTAAGGAGGAGTTGATGAAAAAGAAAAAAAAGGTAAAACTAACAAACACTCACCGAATGAGACGGTTGCTATCACGATAATCGCGTATGCGATTACTGCCGCTATACTCTCCCAGTGTCGATGGATGACTGACACGAAAACTGCGCAGGTTCCATACGCGCGTGCAAGTTCGGTCGCCTCATGATGACTCGAATCTTCACCAAAGATTGGGAAGCGGAAATCGTTGTGGAAAGAGTTGCTGATCTCATTGTGAGCGTGAGACTCCCGTGGCTGAAAAGCCGCTCGACAGGAGCTGATGACGGAAGACCTACGTTGTAGACTTTGAAAGTTTTCAAAACGCTTTTGTATCTGAACAAGCTTGACAACTCCGTGCTGTTGTCTGCGAGATATCGAGCAATCTCAACTTCGAGATTCGTGGCCTCATTTGACTTGCACCCGTGAACGCCGTGAATGCGTAAAGTTGGGGTGATTCCGGTGCCGGTCGGACCATACTTTCCGGAGTCTGAAGAGGTGTTTCCATGGTCGATCGGACCTTACTTTTTAGAGTCTAACGGAATGATTCTCAGCAAAGATCCCAGATCCCGTTGGTCAGGTTCCGTGAAAACCCGATCCAAAAAGCGGATTCGCAGTTTACGACCTGAGAGGAAAGCTTCACGCATCAATGGCCGTGGCAGAGAGTTGTTTCCCGGCACGAAAACTCGAACGAGAATGANGATCCACGACGAGGGCATCATTTGGTCTCAAAAAGGACAGGAGAGTCGGATCTGAGACATATGCCACATTGAGCACTCTTTGAAAAAGATCACTTCGGGAAACAACGTCATATAAGCGATCGACCGATCTTGGATCTGATAATGTCAAAAGATGGCCCCCGATACGAGCTTTCCAAAAACCTGTATCTGGGCTCTGAAACTCCAGCCATTCTCGAGATATCGCGATTTTAAGTTTTTCACTTTTTCAGTCTTCTTTCCCGCTGGCGACATCAGACGCCCCAGCCATGAGATCGTCTACATAGAAAAATGGCTTGACAAATTCCAGCAGTTCGCAGTTCTCGGCGCCGCTAGAGATACTGCTGACTTTTCTCTGCTCTGATTTGGAGCCCCATCCCAGGTTTCCCTTTTTGATCGAATCACGTTCTCGAGAGACTGGTTTAACTGAATCTACTGATGTTGGCCCGTGCCACATAAGAAGTATCCGAACAACGTTTCAATGGCTAAGAACCCACTGATTTTCTTGATACTGCGATACTGACAAGCCATACGATAACGCAGACCATGAAGATTAGGCCGATTGATCCGACAGTCCTTTGCACGATGTTTCCGTACCGTTTGTACTCGAGTTGAACTTTTTTGCAGGTTGATCCATTTAGATCTTGAGCGTACCAGAAGAAGGCACGTAGCGGGCTTCTTCCCTTTTGGTGGTTCAATCAATGTCAACACTCCATGGGCTTTCATGGAAGCAATCTCATCTTCCATTCATCCGCATATGGCGGTGCCATGGCCTCGCTGTACGTTTTGGGTTCTTCAAGATCGGGCTCGTTTATTTGAGCTTCGCAGTCATTTCTGAAATGATCGTTCAAATCTTTGCTTCTTTGTTCTCGTTTGAACATTTTCGAAGTCGAACCCTTTGTTTCTACAGGTTGCTCTTCCTCCAACCTGAGTTCTGGCTCTGCCTCGTCAGGCGGCCTCTCATAGCTGGGAATGCGGCATCATCCGCGATGTCGTTCTTGGGTCGCGTCCTTTTCCTCAGTCTCCATCGTTTGGAATCTGGTCAGTCTTCATCTGAGTCTGCGAACGGTTTACTGCGGTTCCTCCTTTGGACGGGTGATTCCTTCGTTGGGACAAGCCCTAGATACCGCTCGGCTTGATTTTGGAGCTCCTGCATGTAAGTGCGATCTGCAACACGTAAGAAAGAGGAAAGATGATAGATAGATAGATACATTGTCGACCTTTCATATGCACATATGAACCCTTTCATTTCAGGGGCGGATTGTGTTGCCTCCGCAGATCTACGGTCACAGTTTTTTTTCGGGAGAGTGGACACCGTTGAACCCACTCTCGACTGACGCTCATATCGTGTCAGTCGATGCACACTTGGACGCGCACTTGCACGTCACACGTGATGCATCCCCGGCAGCAGTCGAGATTCGAACCGCCGCCATCGAACTTTGGTTACGGGATTTGCACT
>JAJSRV010000048.1:850872-876905 GCA_021527715.1 Neoseiulus cucumeris | reverse complement strand
ACTCAGAAGAAGCTTTACATCATCGTCGACGTCGAGATCATCCACGGGAACCTCCTTTCGATAACCGTTCACGAAAGGATCCCCGTGAACCATCAGCCTATGCATAACATCCCGATTGACGGAAGCTCTTAAACGAGAAATTTTCTCGGTAATTCTTGAAGAGCTTATTCGAAGCTTCCTGGGCTTCTTCATTCAGAGCCCCCACGGGCTGCTGGCTATTCTCCACGATTTCCTGGCCGTGACACAGGTTCTTGTACACTGTCACAGGCATGTAATACCACTCAAAAGTCGTGACGAACATGTTTGCCGTGTTCCAGCAGTACTCGCCGAACGCCGCACTATTCAACTGGTGGCGAGAGTTTATAGCCTCCAAGATGATGCGGAATCTATTCAACAACTCTGGCTCCAATCGGGTTATCTTCGCCGTCACAGCACAATTTTTGAAGAACTTACGCGCGGTATTGCCATTATTACTGGTGCCTCCCCCCGGTCGAACGAAGGAGACAAGCAGACCGAGTTCTTTCCTGAAGTCATCCTGCATTTCCTGCAAGCGCTTGTCTCGTTTTGGTGCATTCGCCTTGTCGCAGCGCCATGTTTTGAAATCCAGGTGACTTTCGATCTTGATGAAACACTCCATGCTATTGATCCTGGCGTGGAGTGGGGAAATTCCGAATCGCAGAGCCTCAGGGTTGCGAGTTTTCGCACGAATTCCCGCCAAATCGTTCATTTCCTTTGGCGTCGCTTTACAAATGAAGCACACTTGTGATGCTTTGTTGTCAAATAAAGCATTGGCGACCTTGCCGTCGATCATCGAGCGGATCAGAGTGTGATCAACGTAGAACCGCCTCTCCCCTATGCTTATGTCCGAGGCACGGAGACTCGCGATTTCGCTTTCTGTCTTAGCGACCTCACTGCTGATCAGGTCCGCCGATTCCTTCGCGAAGATGAACCTCAGGGGCCGGCACAGTCGCAGGGAAGATGGCGTCGCGGGTCGATTTTGCGGAGTTTTGATGAATTATAAGAAAAATAGGTAGTTTCGGGGTTTTTCTCGGACTTGAATGCAGATGAAAAGGTTGGAAACAGGCAGAATAAGCTTGATGGTGTTCGGGGGCATCCGGGGCATCACATACAACAGCGTCCGACCCGCATCCGAACCTGGAGCCGCTGACGGGTGGACGATTTCGTTGAAAAAAGCAAAAAATAGCGTTTTCCCGCGAAAAAATGCCGTTTTGAAGGTAGACAATGCGCTAGGACGCAAACTTTGTGAACTGAATAATGTGTGGGAGCCACCGGGGCATAAAACGCTGCCATGCGCGACTTTGAGACCTTTGACGGGTGGACCACTTTTGCGAAAAAACTGATAAGAATTCGTTATTTTTTCGCTTCGGAGAGCTGTTCTGCAAATTGCATCGGATAGTTCGGACGATTCCACACCAGATTGGTTTTTTGCGGGACAAGATAAACGCATTTTTCGAGGAGTTATCGACACTTTCGCGAAGTCATCAATAGCTCGCTTACGAACGGTCCTACAGAATTTTTTCAAAATGAAAAAGATGCGAAATTGGCTCAGATTTCCAATGCCGCTCGCAGATTCAAAATCCATCCAGCCGTTTAGCCGCAATCGCCGATTTAGTGCAATTTTTTCGAATTTCGCTATCTTAGCAGACGTTTTCCGAGTTTGTTATATGGTCAAAAGTTGCCTTGCCCCCCACAGAACTTCCTCAAACAATCTCAGGAAAATCGGTCGACGCGTTCAAAAGTTATGATTTTCCGTGAGTTCAGACCACTGTGTAGCGGTGCCTGCGTCGGCTCCGGTTCCAGCACCTGCATCGGAGCCGGCTCCTACAGCATTTTTGGATCTTCAAGATCCACCGGCGTGTCTGGCGCCTCGACGCGTGTCGCTCATGCTTTCTGACGAATGGAATTGAATCGATTCAAAGTCGTCGTCGTCGTCCAGGGTCTTACAGAGTTGGAACCTTGTGCAGAAGAGGCTCTTTGACTGTAGGTTTTGTCACCCTCTGTCTGATGGGCTAGAGTTGCAGCCCCGGTGTTGAGTCGTCGTGCTGATAACGTGTTAGAACAGGATGGAAAGATTCACTTCACGAGGGAGGAAACAAAGATGACCAGAGGTTTCACGAAATAAACACCACAGTAGTTTATTGAGTATTCCAGGGCTTCTATATAGGCTAGCATGAGAAGCTTCCCTTTCCTAGCGCTCTTTAAGGGGCGCGTTGGTGGAGTCTGTCCGAATATGGGTCTAGAACATCCTTCCGGAGTAACCGGTCGACTACGAATAAGGCACACAGCTGAAGATGGGTTTGTTATAGAATAGGTTACAGAGCAGAGGGGAAATGGCTCTATTTTCCTCAACACAAAGTCGGTAGGCTACAATTTTTTGTTCGTAGCCGATAGGCTTTGCTTCAACGCCTTTCGTGTTCAATTTCTTTCCTTTTTGGTCTTGATCGAGCAGGAAGCATTGCGAGCTGAACGGTTGATTACGAGCCAGATGAGGTTTCTCTTTGTAGAAGATTCCGTACGGTGTCATGTTGGTATGTGGAGATATGTAGACGATACTCATCAGGGTCACTGCTAGGGCTCGCAAAAAACCGGTTTTGAGAAACCGTTCGTTGTCGTCATACAACCAATCAACGTCACTGTCGCGTCCAAATTGGAAGATTTCTCCAAAACCCTTGCGAGTGCATTGTGAAAGCCGTGCACGAAGCAGAGCTGCGATCGAAACCCGAGTTTCGCAGCCGCTCTTCATGACGGATGCTCCGTCCGTTACCGCAGAGTGACAATATCCTGTGCGCACTTGGAAGTCCTCCAGCCGCCGTTTGATTGCGTCGACGATGACATTCGCCGTTACGGTCCCGCTGATTCTGACGAGTCCCAAATAGAAATCTGGACCCGCCGTGAAGGTGAGATGATCGGTGGATTCGGCCCGTAAGGTGACGCTGATGTACCGATGCGCAGAGTTCGACCTTCACCTCCAACTTCAACAACGTCAGAGAGTTTCAAAGTATGCATTTGCGATGCACTTTGTTCGATAAATTGAATTACGGCAGCGGCAACCAATTTCGCTCTGATTCGTCTTCCATAATTCGAGCGCTGGCAAACAGTCATTAGATAGGGGTTCACACAGGCAAACGCACAGAACGATTCGCTGTCAAGATGTTTCGCGATCTCCTCAAGCATCTCGTCCGACAAATCCACCAAACGAGTTGTCGAGACGGACGACTTTGTGTCCCTTTTAAACGGCTCGTGAGTTGAGAAGGCGCATCCATGGTCGTCGTTTCAAAAGCAATACATGAAACTGACTCCATAGAAACTTTGTTAATCCGGCAGAGATACTGTCCAGATCGGATCGAACATGAAACAAGCCGCCGCGGCGGGCCGCATGGAAAATCACCGACCGGCGGCCCCAATGGAATGAATCGAGGAAACCCTTATTGGTAAAAGAGTCGGAAAGATTTCCGTTTCGGGGGCTAGGTCAGAAGTGAATAGATCAGTCTTCTGCCGTCACCCATTCCGCTCGCATTATGCCTTCCGATCACGTGTACTTCGATAAGCTAGGACGTCCTCGACTTCAGTGGAGAAGAACAGTGGTTTGGTCAGATGATGACTACTGTCCACCCGGAATCATCGAACATCACACAGGCGCCATTTGGATTGTCAACGAAGGAGACTACTTGACAGCGGGTCCCAATAGTGAGAGAACTTTCGTTCAACTTGAACGTCACACCTGTAATCGAGAATAAGGTGTTAAGAACCTTCTAGTTCTTTGCTTACGTTACTCTAAGGAACGACAATTTGACTCCCGTAGTAAGTGAAATTCGTCCTTTGCCCGCTCTCGCCTTTCGCCGTGCTTACTCAACGAAAGGTGCCTTGAGAGTGCGTATGTGTGTGTCTGGTGCCTCTGTCTACCAGCAGCACCACACACGGCGGCTTGCGCATGCGCGGGGTGAGGAGCGACTTATTCACGTTTATTTCTTCCGACTGACGATGATGCTTATCTAGGAACACTGTCGGTAACATATGGTGCCGGAACAGTAATGTCGGAGAAGCAGGTTGTCAATCACATCAGAGAGTTGAGATATGTGATTGATCACCATGTCCCCCACTACCATGGATGGTCCGTATTCGACCGTGAGAAGCTCGAATTCATAGTGCGTAAGTACGAGGAGGACGTGGCCGACCCGAAGGTGATCTGCAGCTCGCATTACAAAGAGCTGATCGGCGGCCATGGAGCGCCATCTGCCCCAAGTCCATGCATTCTCTTTCGTTTGAAGACGTCAATTTGGACTTCCAAGACTACACCCGGTATTCAGGACCTTTGCTTCGGTCGACGAAGCAAACGTCACCTCTTTCAAGGAAGCCGCCGAGGTCTGTGTTAGAGAGAGCCCACCGCATGATCTGAGCTTCGTTTCTGTTCGCTTCGGACGGCCATAGCATGTTAACGATGTATCTTGACGTGGTACAGATCGTGAAAGGCTTGCAGAGCGTTCTTCTTCTGCCCTGAGTACGACTTCCGCTGGTACGCGTTGTTCGCACGTGGTCCCTCCGTGAACGAGCACAGAAACCAAATCCTTAGGGGAGCCATTCTTTCCTTGAAGGAACTCATCACGGATTGCACGATCTCGCTCACATACTGCGGCCGTTTCAGTTCGAATATGGCGCTGATCGTCTCGTTGAAGCTGCCGGTGCGCAATTTGAACAGGAAGATGATGAGGGCTTGGATCACGGAGCGGTCTTTCATGTTTCGCATGGATTTCAGGCTCTCCGCAATCGTTTCCAAATCGTCATATGTCAGACCCGTGAAAGACATTATTTGCTCATCCGTCAGGCTGGAAGTGCCGACTTTGTCTCTCAGTGATGCGCCGGGTTCCGTTCGTAGCAACTCCATGTATGATTTGACGTCTTCCGAACTAAGCACAGACGAAGATGCAGCCACACGTAATTCGATCAGAGTCTCCTCAAACAGCCTGTTCCGAATCAGGCGATGGACAACAGCGATTGTTTTCGGGAATGAACAGACGCCGTTTCAGGAAGGCCTGTTTTCTGACTTCAGATAGGACTCGACGACGCGCATCCGAGGAACCGCAAACAAAACACACCCTCTCAGTAATAGCAACCCTGTTGTAGGGTACTTCGATGAGTTCAGCCGTTTCAGGTGGAGCGAGAGGCTCTTCGGAGTCGAAGTCCATGCATTCCGGTGTCACAAAATCGGTGGTGCTGGTTGATTGACCGGGAACCGAAGCTGTCTCGATGTTCTGCTCAACGTTTTTTCGGACGCCTGAGCCAATGAGGCCCTCCAACTGGGACGGGAATCACCTAGGCCTAGGCGGTAGTATTGCTTCCGTGACTGGTACAGGGAGGTCTGTCCTGTGCCACTGGGGGCCTTCTTGTCCGGTGCCACTTTGGCTTTCTTGTATGCACTCCTCTGGTGGATACATCGCCGTGGATCTACACGGCCATCTAAGCTCTGTTCGTCTTATCTGTTTCTAAAACTTTCTTGCACTTTGAGAATCCCGCACACAGCGCTTCCTGATGAACGATGCAATGATACTTCAAGTACTGTACGTTCATAATCTTCTCCAGAAGAGCAACGACCCCGTTGCGTCTTCCAATCATGGCAGAAGCGCCATCAGTGCAGCAGCCGGATACTCTTTCCGGTGGCAGGTCGAACTTCCCGAGTACTTTGAGCACTCTCCCTACCGCTGTCCTGTGATATTTTCGATTCATTCTTGCTCTGCTTCATTCTTGACTTTAAGTTCCAACATTTTACGCGATTGCTGAAAGCCGAGATGGCTTGTGATACAAACTCGCGGAAGATCACGCTAGCATGTATAAGTAACAGATAATAACATCGAAGAGTTGAATAATGAGCGGGAGAGATGAATAATTAGAGGGATCAAGGCAGGATCGGAGTCTTCTTGGTGTTGTGGATTTTTTTTTTCCAACCCTCGATCGAGGAGCATCACGTAAAGATCGTATAGCGATTCTACTTTCGACACTTTCCTCGTGTCGGGGATTGTGTGGATTATTATCGAACTGAGACGCCGGGTTTTGAGTTTCTCACGTTTATTGTCCGAACACGACACCTCGTGTCGTGACCACCATTCTTTTCTCAACTGCTCAGACGTGTACTTGCACGTCTTCGCATCAACGTACCCTCGTTCTAACCTCCAACTTTTCCCTCTGCTTCCTACTTTCGTATTGAACGTTCTGATGTGACGGCACTCTTTGTGTCTAGCCTCTTGAAGTTCCTCCGTCAGCGAACCGATCGGTACCTAATGGAAGCGAACCAGAATTTCGTGAACCGTAGGTGTCATTCGAGATCTCGGATAAACGCTGAACAAGAGTCTCGCGCGCGAAGATCTCGAACTTATCCGCATCGACGTTGGATTTTGAGGAAAGTGCCGCCAATATTACTCTGAAGAAACGAATGAGTTCTGCTTAGAGTCCGCTGATTGCCGCTGCTCTGTCCGGTTCTTCGAAAAATCTTCTCGCCGTATTTCCATCATTAGTATTTCCGAAGCGGTTGATGACAAGGATACCGAGACTGCGACGGAATTCTTTTTGGATCTGTCGGACTGTGACGATTTGATCCATGAGCACCGGTTGATGAGATGTTGACATGAAGCGGATCTAGTTCGGTTTTTCACAAGTCATCGCATAGACTTAGTGTTGAGCATGCTCCTTAACTCAGAAAATTACCGATAACTCTTGACTCAAACTTGAAATTTAGCTCAATGTTTCTCAAATCGGGTTTTTACGAGAACCTGGTCCCAACACTTCCTTGAGTCGACGTGGCTCCGCTAATTTTCCTCTCCCTAGACCGACACTGGGTGGGTCGGGCTTCAACTTCGTGCAGTTTATCAACCGAAAGGGGTTCAAGGTGATCACCGACTTCACCAGGGAAACCAACAGTCGCGGGGTCTGAAAGCAACCAAAAATCATTATCAGCCCGATTTCGTCACCGGAAATCGTCGCTGAAATCTCCAGAAATGTGCTTTCTCACACCAGGAAACACGTTTCGAGTGTTTTCGTTCGAATTCGTTTCGGCGGGGCACAAAAGAGCTGCAAAACTCGCCAGACCAGCTGCTCGATGGTTTCTCATCGCCGACGTACTGTATTTTGAAAACGATATTCTTTTGCCGCATTCCGAGCATTCAATATGGATGCCGCATTTGCAGAGCCTGAAGAAGCTCCAAAGCGGATTTCCTGCAGAAAATCATCGAAACGCTAGCGAAGATGATATTGATCTCCTCCGTAGTCATGGCGGCGTGTGGACAATCTATCAAGTCATCTAGAAATGGCAGCCGCCCCACTCCAAACACAGAGACGACCATGGCGTTTGAGTTTGAGTTTTGAAGAGAAAGATCACCAGAGCTCGCATGATGCTCCGATTCTCCATGTTCCGCATCGATGTGAGAATGGAAGAGACAGAACCTAGCTGTTGATATGTGAGGCCCGTGAACAGCTCGATCTGTTCGTCTATCAAGTTGAGTTTTCCAACTCTGTCTCGAATTCTTGCACCGCTCTCCGTCGCGAGCATCTCGATGCACTCGACGAGGTCTTGTTTGTGGATGAGATATTTGTTGGCGCTCACTTGCAGTCGCATCAGATACTGTTGGAAAAGCATGTTCCGAATGATATGAGCTACACAGCGGCGATGGTCTTTGACACGAACAGTCCGCGCTTCACGAACACCTGCATTCTGAGTTGTGAGGGAACCCTTCGGCACCGGCAACTCGACCCCAAAACGGAACACTTCTTTTCGGTTGAAGTCGCTCACTGGAATGGCATTTCGATCAACTTTTAAAGATCCCCATGCGATATATGAGTTCAAAGCGGTGCGAATTCTTCCTCAGACGAACTGCTTGGATTAGTGGGGGTTGTTACTCCTGAAATGTCCAGATCCGACCGTTAGGCAGTGCGAGGTTTAATCGACGGAAGCCGTCTGCTAAAGCGTTTTGGCGCCATCCGAAATGAAAACAACACAAAAAAAGCCCGAAAGTGAGAGTTTGAATATCGATTGCAAGTGATTATTATTATTGATGCTTTATGGTTTGATCGCGAAGAAAAAGATTACATATTTCTTTCACTGGAACCAGCCCCTTTCAGCGTTGATTACCTCTTCGTGTCTTGATCTGAAGCGAGAGCAAGCCTTCTTGCACTGCTCTCGTGGAGTGTTGGCGAACGCTTCACTGATGGCTTCCTTCAACGACTCCACCTTTACGTGGTGGCGTTTGTTGAAATCTGCCTCAACGACACTCCAAAAGTAATAATCGAGAGGATTCCGGTCGGGACTGTTCGGAGGCCGAGTGCTTTTATCCCAAAAGGAGCGTTGCGAGCCATGCTTGAAAGAGTCTGCTTGTGTGGGCAGGTGCCCCGTCTTGTTGGGAAATGTGTGATCGACCGTTGACAATTTCCTCCATCGACGACTTGACAACCGTTTTGAGAGTATGAAGATGAACCTCAATGTTTGAGCTCTCACCGAGCTGGAAGAAGTATGGCGGCATAACATCACCGTTGCTGGAAATCACACCGAGCACGTGCGCGTGCGCAGGAAACTTGGCCCTCTCCTCGATGGGAACGTCGTCAGGTCATTTTGCCGATTGACACTTTGCTCCACGGAGAAAATTTTCTCATCTGAGAAAAATCGTATCTTTCCGGCTTCCTCACACCTCAACAAGCGTGATCCAATCGCTTCTTTTCTCGTGCTTTTATGACTTGGCGGAGCTTGAGCCTCTACGATTTACGCCGAAGATCTTCGTTGACCAGCCGTTGCTGACTTCAAAACGCGCCGCGAGACCTCGGATCGGAGTGTTCGGTGCCTCTGAAATCGAAAATTTCTCCGGAAGCAAAAGTTTTCTTATTTTGAGTCGATAAAGAAGTTTCCAGATCGATCCGGCGCTTTTTTTTTCGCCTAAATTCGAACCTGGAAACAGACCGAGGATTCGATATAGGGATCAGAACAGATGAGAAAAAATAGCAAACCGGAAGAATGCAGAGAAATTGAACTCCAAAATTCAGCGGGTTCAGATCTGGGCTATTGGGAGCCACAGATATTTTTGCCACAACGAAGAGACATTGTCGCGCAGCCGATCCTGGACCATGTGAGCCGGAGCCCCATCCTGCTGGAACACGTACGACCTTGGTCCGGCGACTTGCCTCCTCCACGGTTCCATAACCTGCCCGAGGACGTCGCGATAAACGAATCTGTTTACCCCCTCTCCAGGATTGAAAAAATAGGGGGCATGATGTCCCCTTCACTTGAGACGACTCCGGACACGTGACAGCTTCTCGCGAAATTCGCTCTTTCACCGACAGGAACGTCATCTGGATTTGTGGCGATCCATCTGTTGTTCTGACGGTTGAGTGCTTGTTCGATGGAAAATATCTTCTCGTCTGAGAAGAATCTCAGTTTCCCGCGTTCGGAGTTTCTTGCGGTTAGTCTCTGCCGAATCCTGAGATGACCCAAATCCTCGCGCACCGCTTTCTACATCGAATGTGAATCAAAACAAAACAGGAGGGTGAAATTGAGCTCCTAAGAAGTTCCACGGGAAAAAAATTTCGAGAATCACTGGAAGCCATCATGCATCAGCAAAAATTCGTTCATCGGTTTGTTCGATTTTCATGCTTGGGCTCCGAGAACTTCGAGAATCCCCTTTGAACGTTGACGACAGGTCCTTCGGGTTAGATGCCACACACGAACACTGTGTGTAGTTTTGTTTGTTCATTCGTATTACGATATGTAGTGACACCATTCCTTATCTCACTTCCTTTTGTGGACCTTACTATTAGGATATTCAAAACACGAAGTTTGACACGCATAATGGAAACACGACCAGACAGAATTGTACGCGTCATGCTCCCTCCCATCGGCTCACATCGTGGTGTTCGTGGCTTCGTCAACTCTCTGACAAAAAGGTTTCTTCTCTCTTGTTGATCGCGAATTTGGACAGGGTCAGCCGTGTTCGACTGGACACGACTGGTCTCTACTTTCGCTTTCCAACTTCTCAGTTTCGCGCGCTAGTCGCGCCGCATCCGACTCTGACGTGCCTATGTCACATTGTTTACATTCGTCCAACCGCTACCTATCTCTCTACCAAAGGAACAATGAATTTGCGGTAGTAGGAACATAAGCCAAGGAAACTTCTTACTGCTTTTTGGTTGCTCGGGTCGGGGAATGCCTGAATTGCTTTCGTTTTCGCTGCGTCGAGTTGTACGCCTCGTCTTGAAATCTCGTGTCCCAAGATTACGAGCCTCGACGCTCCAAGTGAACACTTTTTGATGTTCGGCGGAAGATTGGCACGGTCCAGACGGTCCCAGTGGCCGCGTGAAACGAACATCTGGTCGATCGGTGGGATGCCATTCGGCCAGAGAGGCCCTCGGTGTAGTGGCAGAGCAGAGCAGGTCGCTGCTGCTGCTTCCTGAGGTAGAGACAGACTCTTGGGACGTCTCTCTTCGCTTTGACGCAATCGAAGAGCACGTTCTGGCCGAAAACTTGCCGCCAGAAGAGGCTGAATCCACGTGTGTTGACCATGAAGTGCAACAGCACATGCTAGCGCCCATGGTATGCAGGAGGAAGATCACGGATCTCCACCACTTGTAAGGTTGAACAAAAACACGACGCTAACTTTGAAACAACTCCCTTGTATTCTCCTTATTGAACAACTCATTGAACAGGAGGAAAACATTATTGTTGATATCACGCATTCTCAGATTCCCCAATTTGAGACTTGTTTCAAACTTGTACAGGTGGTCGAGAGTTATTTTCGTAAACGTTTCTTTCACGGATGTTACGGCTGGACAGCCGTGGGAGAGTAACAGTGAAAACTCGATGGGTTGGGGTAGAAACCCCGGTTCCGAGCCCCTCGAAGATTTCCTTCTTCGCACACTCTCAGTCGGTCTGGTTCCGTTCTCGTTGGGTTCCGATGCGCGAACGTCCACGTCCATCGTGATGACCTGATCTCGTTCCGCTTCTTCGCTCTGTCGTTCCGTCTGTTTCTCGACTTCTGCCGTGTCTGCTTCTCGTTGCTTCGTCGTTTCTTCTACCGGTTCTTGATTCATGTACGTTTCCTCGATTACTTCGTCCTCTTCGAAAAACTCCACTGTGGTATGCACTTCGTTGAACGTGAGAGCTCGTGTTTCCGTGTCTTCGGTCTCCGGTTCTTCCGTTCCTCCCGTCGATAACGCCACTGTCAGACGGTGGCGTTCTTCTTGAGTCTCTTCACTCATGGCACCTACCCTCCATGAATTTCATTCGCGCGTGCAGCGGCGATATGCCATACTGAATTGTCTCCGCTGACACTGGCCTCTGGCGAACGGCCTCAAGCTCGTTCATTCGACTCGGATTTGCACCACAGATAAAGCATTGCGCCGAGGATTTCTTCTCGCTCAGGAAACGAGCTACCTTTCCGTCGATCATTGAAACAATGAGCTCATGATGAACAAGCAGCTCCTTGCTACCGGTGCTCATTGTCAGTACTCACACCGAGTACTGTTGTTTTCGACAACCACAGAATATGCTTCCTGAAAAATCCCTTCCTGTGTTTCCCGGATGCTTCCCAGCTAGTCTTGAGATGTGATAAGTATGTCTGGCTGAAGAGTCTCCTGATTGAATCAGAGAATGAATCCGCGGGTGAGGCAGCTCCAGGTTATGCAAGTAGGACAGTGCGAGCTGAAGCTGGCATTGACCGGTCGTAAACGTAAGCCAATTCAAAGTATGTAAACCATCTATCCGAGGGGAAACGTCCATTGGATTCAGCGTTACAATAAAATTGTGACAAATCGTGTCAATCCATAGCGAAAGTTCAAGAAGTAAGGCTGAACTTTAACCTCCCACCGCCGTCGAGGAAAAAGAAAAAGAACAATCAGATTTATTATCCATCCCAAATATCGATCGAGGCATCAATCGGAGTCTTACTCTTCAGGTGTTAGAAGCAGCGGATTGTCTACGGTCGAGAAGACGTTCACTTCTGATAACTCGAATATGTGGGGAACCAGCAGCCGCTCTACTTCGCACTAATTTTCGTGATGTCCTCGTGTTATCTCTACAAAGCGTTTCACCGGCTATCTACAGTCCCTAAAGTTCACAACTTCACTTGGATCCACATGTTCTGCTGAGTTATGAGTGATCAGCCTGAAAACGATGAAAAATTGCCTCTTCTTTCGTTCTTCGCGAAAAAACCACGGCCCGGAAAAATGCTCTATCTATCTGATCTTGTAGCAAATGCATCTACGAACATTTTAAGACCGAGTTTAGCTCGATCGGATGAACCATTCGGCTTCTATTCGCGAAACAGTGAAAGCTCGAAGAGTGCCCGATCACACTTAAAACTTGGAGCTTGTGATTTTCGAGTGCCAAGAGATCTCTGACGAGCTCTGACTCGGAAATCAATCATCTAAACCTAGAAAAGCCTTTCCCCTGTGCGGTGTGTCCGGGCAATCGCGCTTAAGATTCCAGCAGTAGTCGGCCTTCATGTGTTCGTCCCAGCGACCCTGTTACCGCTCTTCCATGGTGGCGATGTCTTGGTGGAAGCGTTCTCCTTGCTCATCACTCACAGCCCCCAAATTACAAGGGAAGCGATCCAGGTGACTATGCAAGTAATGAACTTTGATTGAGGCACAGTCATTGCCGTTGTGCAGCAGCACGCACTTCAAGCTCCGCTTTGAGCTGTCGAGGAAGAGCCGCCACTCGGTGGGGACGTGCACTTAGGTCCGGCTCTAGGGCTTCGAAGCCCAGTGCGAAAGCCAATCGAGGCGCCCCCTCCCCACTTCCCCACCTCATGTGCGCAAGGTCGAGATCAAAGATGCCCGTCTTTGGATCGGCCGAGAACATGCTTCTATACATCAACAGAGAGCAGAAAAATTTCTGATTGAACGACTCGGCTGCGCTGATGTCCGGACCCCTTTCGACCTCATCGAAGAACTTCTTTCTCGACCGGTGTCTTTGAGGCTCTGAAAATGACGGATCGACACCTGAGCTTCCTGCAAAAGCTTGGCCAGAAGCGGACAGATGAGCGGCGAGTCTCAACTGCCGTTCTCACCACTTTCGAGCGACTCGTTCAACGATTGCTGGTGGAAAGCCAAACCACGCGATGATCTCCGCCTCAGTCCTGCGTTTCTTCAACGTCTGTCTCACTGTTACTCGAACCATCCACCGTCGTTGTCATCGACCAGCTGCAATCTCTTCCGGAAAGCACGACAAGCATCCTTCAAGTGGTGTCTGTTGATGCTGGCGAAAGCCTCCTTGAAGGCCTCTTTCAAGTCTCCAACATTTGTGTGGACACTCTTGTTGGATCTTGTAACAATACCGACGATCCACACAAAATAATCGAGTGGATTGAGATCGAGACTGTTCAGAGGCCACTGATCTTTGTGCCAGAACGTAAACACGTTCTCTCTGAGAAAGTCTTCGACATCGTGGTTTCTGTGCTCCGGAGCGCCGTCTTGTTGGAAGACGTAGGGACTATTGCTTTCCAGCTAATCCTGAAAACCGCGAGAGCGGTACCGCGGTTATTACCCGCATGCTCTGCCATAGATTTCTATGACTTTCACCTATGACTTGAGCTTTTTCGCAGAAAACGGCGGCTTAGCGTCCCCTTTACTGGAGACGACACCCAGGGAGCGGCAACTTCGCGGGAATTTCCCGCGCTCCACGACCGGGACGTCTTCAGGATTGGAAGCAATCGAGCGATCGTTTCGGTGATTGTGGCTTTGAAGATCTTCTCGTCGAAGAAGAATCGGATCCTCCCCTTCTCCGTGTTTTTCCTCAGAAGGTTGACGAGGCCCAGAGCGCGTTCACGGCGCTTTGCTCGGTTCGCTGGAGGTATCAAAGATGCTAGTGGTCAAAAATCTGATCGTAAGTGGGCAAAATTGTCTGAAACCTCTTTCGGCCTAATTCAGACTTCGTCATTTCGAAGGTTCTCGGAAGTTTATTTCTGAGGTTTGAGAGGAATCCCGGGTCTCTTAGGACGAAAAAGCGCCAACTTCGAAGATGTGGCTCGAGGGCTACAAAGACGCTAGCGAGCTCCTCTTGAGGCTCTTTTTTCTTAGCTAGAAAGTGTGACCATAACGAATTCATCAGTGGATTATTTATCTGAAGTCAATTTTTTTGTCTACATATCCAATCTGTAAGCTGTACTCATCAGCAGGAACTCCATGAGCCGGATATATGCGTGGGGCGTCGGCAACTCACACCTGTAGTTCTGAATTTCCTTCGATGCAACCACCAACCGGAGACCTCTCTTTGTGCACCAATATGAGCTCAAACGAATTTCTCTCGATGAGATTCTTTATTTCACTTTTTTTCTACTATCCACGGACGCTCAAAATTGACTGCAACAATCCGGCACTATTTCACCAAATATCAATCAATTCATGTTGATTGATGGAGGGTCAAATATGATTAATGTCTGAACTTCCAAGCTCTACTTATCAGCGATATGCCAAGACCTCGGAAGCTCGAATTAGGCATCACTCTCTCCTGTCTTTCAATGTCGAAGACAATAAGACAAACATATGGCAACAGCAGATCAAGTCAGATACTTCCATTCGTCTTCGAGGAGAGACTTGTTTCTATCTCTGTTAGGCTCTTAGCGCCCTTGTCTCAGAATCGCTCCTCGAACTCGGTTCCGAGCTCGTCCCGTGTTTTTTACCTGCTGCAGTCTCTTTCGTAGCGCTCAATTGCGTCTCCAATTAGTGAGATTGTAACTTGTTGAAACATCGAAAAGAGAAGACCCGCAGATCCAACTTCTCGGAGTCCCACACCGTTCCAAGCGACATGAATCGTAAGTCCAAACAAACATCTGGAACAGGAAGAACTCCGCGGGGCGGTTGTTTGTGATTGAACTCTGAGACCGGGCTGCTCAAACCAGACGAGTAAGACATCTGTGAATCGGTATAATCCATCGGTCCCACTGCATGGCAGCATCGAAGCAAGATCTATGTAGCAGTCGGCTTCGGGCAAACAAACCCCTGATTCAGGAACACATCGATTCGTCTACGGTTCTCCGTCGCTTTCGACTTTTGCCCACCATCCTAGAGAGCTTTTAGTAAACGCTTGAAACGAGGAGTCATTGAGTCATTGTGGTAGGACGAGAGTATCAGTTATGGCACACCTGAGCAGCATTCATTCACAAACGCGTCAATAGTAATAACAAACGTCGAGAATAGCTCCGGAGCTCCGGAGTCGAACTTCGCGCCATGCACACGGTCGCCCAGATGTTCCAGAACTCGTCCGACTGTCTCAAGTTGCAACAAGTTTTGAAACACCCAAGGAATCGGCTCCTTGAATGGAGAGTTGATCGAAAACTTGATCTCGATCGCGTCGGGAGAGATCTTCACGGAGTTTGCGGAGTCGTTTCCGTCTCTCTCTCTTCGTGAAAAGTGACTCCGCAAAGACCTCTCAGAGTTCGCGACAAGATGAGCAGATTGCATGATGAAGCTACGGCGCTACACTCTCCCATCCACAATATTTCATCGAATCCGATTCTCGTCCAATGCTCTGTGATCCGAGTTGTGCTACTACTTCGATATAACTTCCACGGATTCCATTATTCACCAGATTGAAATTGTCAATAAGTTTGCAAGAGATCCTACCGATAAGCCCATTTTGATTCTCCCCCGGTTTCCGCACGGGTTGGCAAAGCGCTCAACTACTTACAGGTTATAGAGAGTTGAGAAGAGCCTCAACCTCTACCTATTGCAATAGGTAAATGAAAAAATGAACAAACGCTGCTGTCAATCGGTTTTCTACACTGATTTACCATTCTAAGAATTCATGTTTATATCTCGTTCAAAGGGGCGATATCTGCGTCTGTCACAGCGATTTCTATCCAATCTAATCTATCTCAAGATCCATGTGAATATTTTGCTTCATATTTGACTCGGCACTCTTGGATGACATTTTTTCAGTACATCGGTTGGAGGAGAGACTTTTCTGATTTTCTGATATCGAATGAAGTTTCAAGATCACGATGGCTTCGCACCCGATGGGTTTGACGGTCTAATCGATTCAAGCCAGAACTGTCGAGTTTCTCTTGGTGAATGCGGTTTCTGGTTTTCGTTTGTCCTCGCTCGTAAGTTGTTCTATTTAATCATAACAGAGTACACTATCTATCTTGAATACTGGCTTGGATCATGAAGTTAAAATATCAGGCTACGTCATACACAGTTTGTGAATTTAAGCTCGAAACAATGATTAACGGATCGTAACAGTGATCAACAACGAATTGCTAAATGTGAACCCACAGGCAAAACTGTTGCGGGAGCTGACTGTCTACAATAGAATGTAACAAATCGTTGGCGGATGATTTCGGAGCTGGCAGGAATTCGCGGCTCGATCACAGAAGTCGTTGAGTCCACAGCGAAGGATCTTGTGATGATTGGATGAGGCGACCGATGGTAAGATGTTTCTCGCGCCGCTGGATCGCGCGAAGAATTCTTTCGCTTCACCGGTTCTTGAGCTGTTTTCAAGGAGCACTCATCGACCGTCGTTTGAAAACACAGATTCGAGCAGATGATCCGATTTCGTCGCTCAGATTCCCTCCTGTTCACGAAGCGGTCCAAGGCCGGATCACGTTTGTTTTTGCTCAGTTCTTGGAGGGAAACAAGACCAGGAATTTCGGGAGGCGAAACGGGATCCAAAGCAGGTAACAGGAGGAGGATTCCGTTTCGAAGATGACGTTGGAGACGAGGTTGCAGCCCTGATCCATTGATTTCTAGGATTCACAGGGTGGCCGCAGCGAGGCTTCACTGTCGCGAGGATCATGACCCGTTCTCTGGGTAGACTGGCGATGTGTGTGGAAGTCATCGAGGGACTTATCCGCAACTGCTGTGCCCTCTTAACATCTCCCTGGTCATCGTTGGAGGAATTCGGGTTTCGCCGCGAGGCTGGTCATCTGAAGTTTTGATTATCTTCAAGGAGACGACTGCGTTCAGCTGAAGTCGCCCTTTCGTCTGCGAGATTCCGCGACGGGAGCGATTCCGTCTGCTTGACGGCGCATGAGATTTCGGATTTCTTCTGAGTCGCGAAGAAATTTCGCCGGTTTTCTTGAACGAGTGCACAGCTCTCGAAACCAAAATTCTCTTTGGTGCATTTTGCGATTGGTTAGGCTGTCCCGGGAGCTCGGAGGTTTCAGTGATGAATTCTGGCTGTTTCTCAACATTCTTCGTGAACACCTGATCGTCGAGTATTGAGGATTCTCGAATGATCTCCGGCTAGCTCTTCGATTATGGTGCTAGCGGTCAGTCGGTGACTTGAAACGATCCTTGAGGGTTGGACTGCTGTCGGAACTAGAGTTGCTTTGAAGCTGCTCAATGATCCAATTCGTATCTTCTATCACAAAAAGTTTGGGTATTTTCTCTAATGATAATTCCTTTCTATCGATGAATTAGTTTGCTATTCTATTCGGAAATTTCGCTAACGATCACACTTGAAATCTCCGATATGAGAATACCTAGAGTGTATGAGCTGGGAATTTCGTTTTTTTACACATTCAGAATCTCATTAGGGACATAACGAACAGAACACGATTTCGACGATTGATATTCGGAGCAGCCGCATTCACTTTCACATATAAATGTCTCGCGCGAATCACGCACCGTTGGATGATTCACTTTTCTGTAGGATCTCTTGCACGTCAACTCTGATTTGATTAATCTCAATCTGGATCACTGGAATACGCTTCTCACGACGGAGAAAACTTCATGACAAGCAACCTCGTAAGAACAAAACTTTGGACGGAAATCAGGAGTTCGATTTCTTGAAGTGGAGAATCATTGGAAGAATGCTTGCTTTGATTCGAAGAACTCGAAATTCCCATTCCTCCGCTCGAAAATTTCGTCGAGTTTTCGAAATCATGGAGAGAAGAACGACAAGGCCGAAGCCCCCTCGGAAAAGTGAAGGCAGCGTTCATCATCATGCAAACGACTTCTTCGTTTGGTTTCCCTTCCTTCATGAGCAACGCGGCATCATTCCATGGATTTCAGCTCCACAATTTTTTTGATGATGTTGTGGCCGCAATGACTGAGTTCAATCATAATGAGAAAACTCAAAAATCTATTGATGTTCATTCGGCTTGAGTCGCGAGGGATTGTGTCGCCGCTTTGGCGCACAGTGGTTCAGAAAGTGCGAAAAATTGAAAAAGCTCAAAACTCCCATGAATTCCCATTTAATGTCATGCAATTAACGAAGAAATCGAATGCATTTGAGGAAATCGTAGAAATGACGCAGACCTCGCGATTCGTTGTTTTTTTCGGGAAATGAGCTGCCTATGATTTCTTCCTGAATGAGAATCTCAACAACGTACTAACCTGGAACGATGCGACGACAGCAGAACACACTCATTTCAACTGATTCGATTCACTGCTCGATCATCGGAAAATCCAGCGAAGCGTAAAAAAAACCTTCGACTCCAACACACACAGTGAAACAGTTTGATCCCAGAGAATAGATCGGGAGTCGACGAGCAACCGTTGTCGAGTGCTCTCGCAGTCATTCAGAAGAAAGTTCCCGAGCAGCAGCAGTGGAAAGTTTCGTGTGCAGCTCCATCCATCGATGACTCACAAGCGCCGGCTCTGGAGCTCTCAACTGAACGACCGCTCCGTCAGAATTGTAGCAAAGCTCGAGTATCAAGTTGTGTTGTTCAACCTGGGTGAGAAGCAAATGCCTCTCCAGTGCTTGTTGTTGAGAATCAGTTTCCGAGACACCGTAGGCTTTTCAGAAGATTGAACAACTTCGGTTGTGCTTGCTCTAATGAGCTGCGGAAGCTCCGACTCGCGTTTGATCGGAAACCGCTCCGCATTGTTTGCGGCATTCAGCTTTTCTAGATGGTCGCCATGTGGTTCAATCATTTTTTGTGCCTCCCCTCGTTCAGAGCTGGCTGAAACTGCTCTCATCTGGAGTTCGTCGGGGTCGGAAAATTGAATCTCATTCTACTCTATGAGAATCGTTGAAGATGCAGTCGAGCCTCGAGGGCTCGCACCAGAACTTCTCCGGCTTTCGCCGTAGAGAGTGAAAAACATGGTAACCTACTCTGGAGCAGTCGGTTCTCTTCTACCAGAGTCCTGCGCGATCGATTCTGACTCTCGGTTGGTCTTTAGGCTCGGCTAGCTAGAACTTCTGTATGCATGTAACAATTCAACTTTAACCCCAACGTCTCTCTGCGTTGCGCTATCTGTGGAGCTAGGCAGCATCGAATGAGGCACAGATTTCTAAGCTAACCAGAGCGTATCCGACTGGCCATATCAATTATCCTTCTTGTGACGGTGCCCGCCGAGAGTGAAATGTTCTTGAGTTTTTGCGCAGCTTGACTCCCGAGAACTTCTCGCGCTGCGTTGACAATGCAGGGCTTCACGAGTTTCTCGGCAATAGTAAACGGTTTCTTTGATTGGGAGATTCGAAGGGACGACGCACGAAGCACATCCTTGTCAGTTTTTGAACTTTCGCTGACTTCACGCTGCTGGCTTCTGAAACGACGTTCCTTGACGACGTTTCAGAAAAAACGCAGTTTAATCCATCAATTCAAACAATTCTCCGGCCCAGACACTGGAATACCGGTGAAGTCCCGCCTTCCCCTCAGTTGCGAAAAGCTGGTTCAGAGGAACGCTTGAGAGAGGGTGTCACCGGAAGATTACTGCAACGGATGCATAAACGATTGAGGCGAATAAAAACGTCAGAGACACTTGAAGAGCATGGGAGGAGGTTAAGAGCCGATCGATAGCGGACGTCATTCGCAAAGTTCAAGCTCGCTCAAAATTTCGATCGAGTGTATGATCGTAAAATTTCTCCGTATCATGGTCCACCATGTATTTGTAGGCGAGCGTCCTGAAGAGGGGCTTGACCTGACTGATTCGTTTCTTTCGTTCCAGCCAGCATTTTTGTGCGATTTCAAGAAAATGCTCATTCCTCAGTTGAACGGGAGAGCCGGTCCCCTTGGCATGGGACTGTAACCGTGCTTCGGCGGGGCTGAGTTTCTGGCGTCATGGAACACCAATGACAATTCGGTCCGTTCCCTCTGGTGTCGGGGGAACCGCTCTTCCAATCGAAATAATCGCTGAAATGAACTCGAAACCACCCAGTCAGTTGTTGTCTGGATTCTGTCAAGATCGGACGTCCAGTGTCTTCCATTAGCTAGATCAGAATATAACAATTTGGCGACGAGTGTGGAAATTTCGAGTGATCTCGCTGTGGGAACAGCTGTACCTCCAATCGCTCCAACGTCACCGAAATCACGCTCCGGAATCATGCACAACTCATCAGTAGCGCTCGCCAGTATCCCAACGTGTTCAGGTTTCGAAGCCTCAGTCATCATTTGAGTCTTCATAACGTCACCAACGAGAACAAGAAGAAAATGCAATCTTTTCCTGGATGGTTGCGGATGCTTAGCAGAAGCTCATTGATCGGGTGCAACCAGAGAAGAAACCCAAGGATCTCAGTTTCGAGGAGATTGTGGACGTCCACGAGCCGCTGAAGGATAAACGGTCTTCAAGAAGAGGGTTTCGAAAGGTCCGTCGGCAAGCTGGTGAATCCTTGAGTGCGTTCGAAAATTGTCTACGTCATGCCGCAGTCGACTGTAAGTTCTCAGCAGAACACTTCCAGAAGCGGCTCATCGAACAATCGATGATCGTACGAAGATTCTTGATGGAGGAGGGTGGTTTTAAGAAACGCTCAGAAGTTTCGCTGCTCGCGAGCTCTTCTTTGAGATTTGGAGTTGTGCGGATCGAAGTCTAATTTTTCTCATTATGGGCAACACCGGTGAACTGACGACGGGATGGTCATGTGATGCCCATCAAGGAAGAGACTAGGGTAAATGTACCACTTATGAACCCCCCTGACCAGTTATGAGCCCCATTGACCAGTTATGGACCGGGTCCATTACTGGTACATTAACCACATTCAGAAATTATGGTATGTATTACTTGACGCTAAAGGCCAATTTACACTTGTTCTATGCTATACGATTTGGAATCCAGAAACCGATTTCATAACATGGTGCCGTAATTTGTGAAATGAAACTGAAACAAACGTTTCTGACAATGCCATGGAGCGAGATCGAGATGCTGCTTAACTCAATCAATCAATATTCTCTTTATTCAAAGGATTAGTTAGATATGTTGGGAGACCGGCCTTGTTTAGTCTTCGAGCCATTCTCCACGAGTAAGAGTTATATACAGCACTGTGTTTGGTAAAAGCAAGGGCCGAGAAAGTTATCTTCTTTCTGAGGCACGATGGAGAGATGATGAAATATTCTGATAAGTCATGATATAAATACAGAGAGCGGAGTAATCTATCGTCCGCTAAATCGAACAATGTGCGTATGTCTGGTAGATTAGGGAATTCTTTCCTTTCGCAACGAATATTCAGTCGACGTAAGAAGTATCGCTGTACATCCTCGACGGCTTTTTCATGCTTGACAAGAGAGGGTCTCCAGATGGGACAACAATATAGCAACTTTGCGAGGACAAGTGATTTGAAAAGTAGAATACATATAAACATTGGGATCTTTTACAATGAAACACCGGAATATGGTATTAACGATGCATCGGGCTGATCTTGTCAAATCGAAGATGTGTTCAGCGAAGCTTAGGTCGGGTGTCATCATGACCCCGAGATCACGGATGGAATCACGCAACGGAATATCGCAGTCGTCTATACGGTATGGTGTTGAGAATGGAGAGGNCCAAAAGACAGCGCCTTGAGCATCGAAGCCGCATCACATCTGAGTTCGAACTTTGGCGGGCCGATACGTCGAAGAGCAAGATCCGAGGTTGCAATGGTTTGCGCTCCTGGACTTCTAGCTTTTTTCCGTTAGATAGAAATTGAGAGCGAATGTAGGGAAATTTGTGGTTTGGTTTCGAAGTTTTCATATTATCTCAAAGAACATGAATATCCAATGCGTTCTGGGGAAACCTATAGGTCTTCGTCGGACCATAGAAAATCCGTCGCGGACCGGCAAAAATTTCTCTACGGACCGGCACCGGTGCCGGGGACCGGTGGTTGGCCACCGCTGGCATAGAGGATCGGTGACAGACAACTCCCTTGAGGGACCCCGGACCGAGCCGGTCTGCTCTCACTCATCGAAGAGTCCACCCTCACCTGGAAACTGCGTTCTGATAGGAATGATTCTATCCAGGTTACTGATTTAGTATGCACTCCAAGGGATGAAAGCTTATTGAGAAGTCGTCCGTGAGGGATGCGATCGAAAGCAGCTTTTTGATCGAGGTAAATACAATGGAAGGACTTGTTGGCGTTAATGAGTATCGACCAGTCCTGGGTCATGCTCAGTAGTTGAGTGCAGGTAGATTTGTGAGGAACAAATCCGTGCTGGGCAGGGTCTAGCAGTTTATTCCGAATTAGGAATGTCTGCAGGTGGTTGGCCAGCAGTTTTTCGAAGACCTTGGCTGCTACACATCCCTGAGCAATCGGTCGGTAGTTTGATGCGAGATGTCTATCTCCCTTTTTGAAGATAGGTGTTACCAAACTCCTTCGGAAGCAAGCCGGCACCAATCCCTCATCGTATGAGTTTTGAAAGATTTTGCTCAACGGCTCCGAAAGGAAGTAGGCGAACTTTTTATAAAACAATTGCGGTATCTCATCTGGTGTGAGGTTTGTCGAGTTTTTCAGGGCAAGTAGAATTTTGCAAATCTCATGTTCCGCGAAAGCCAACTCGTCACCTGACAGATTCGCGTATGAGTCCGGAACCGTTCCCAAGTTAGATGGAGTGTTCACGAAAACAGACTCGAAATGGTCAGCCAGGTGATTTGCCCTGTCGCTTGCAGATAGGTGGACCCGTTGGCCCTCTTTGAGAGTGGGCACTGATGATTGGTCTCCTCTACGCGAGTTTGCATATCTAAAGAAAGCCTTCGTGTCCTTGAAGTTAAGCAGAGTTGGGGAATTAAATCGATCCGAATCCGAATCCGAATCCGATCTGGATTCGGATTCTCAAGTCAGTGCGAATCCGTCAGAATCCGGATAAGAATCCACCCAGACTTTAGAATCCGGATAAGAATCCAGTTAAGAATCCACCCGGATTTGAGAATCCAGTTAAGAATCCACCCGGATTTGAGAATCCAGTTGAGAATCCGGCACGAATCCGGGCAGGAATCCACCCGGAATTAAGAATTCAGTTAAGAATCCACCCGGATTTGAGAATCCAGTTAAGAATCCGGCACGAATCCGGGCAGGAATCCACCCGGACTTAAGAATTCAGTTAAGAATCCACCCGGATTTGAGAATCCAGTTAAGAATCCGGCAAGAATCCGGGCAGGAATCCACTAGAATCTGAAAATTGGGGACCCGGGCAAGGATCCACCCGGTTTCAAGACCCGAGGCAAGAAGCCGGGTGAGAATCCACCCAGATGTGAGAGTCTGCTTAAGGGAGTATGCTCAGGAAGAGGGCCAAGTGTTTCGAATAGTTTGGACAGAACCATCTTCAGAAGTCACCCTATGCATGAGTACTCAGCCTATTGCTCTCTCTAGAACACTTCATGAATTGGGCAGGCACGCCTTGATTCATTTTCCGCCTCATTCCACGGTGGGAATCGCTGAATACTTATGCAGACTCTCACATCTGGGTGGATTCTCACCCGGTTTCTTGCCTCGGGTCTTGAAACCGGGTGGATCCTTGCCCGGGTCCCCAATTTTCAGATTCTAGTGGATTCCTGCCCGGATTCGTGCCGGATTCTTAACTGGATTCTCAAATCCGGGTGGATTCTTAGCTGGATTCTTAAGTCTGGGTGGATTCTTATCCGGATTCTTAAGTCTGGGTGGATTCTTATCCGGCTTCTGACGGATTCGCACTGACTTGAGAATCCGAATCCGAATCCAGATCGGATTCGGATTCGGATCCGGATCGATTTAATTGCCCAACTCTGAAGTTAAGTTTAGTTTCCGTCAACAACCTGAGACGTCTCGATGCCCGCCTGATCTTCCCCGCTACGTCTTCGGCGCACTTGGGATCATCCGCACGCATCTTGAGTACGTCTAAGTGCCGCTGGATATTGGTGAGGGTTTTGTTTGGCTTCGGGCGAGGTGTGAACCTCTTTATGAGGAAGGTGCAACAGTCCACAAATTCGGTGAACTTGGAATCAACCGTATCGCACTTATCGAAGAAGGTGGGCCAGTCGATTGAGTCAAGATGTCTGGCGATCATGAATTCATTCATCTTGCTATAGTCATAGCGATGAGAGTCATAATTCAGATAGGTGTCCTGTGTGTTGGTAATCTTGAAAGTGATGGCCCTGTGGTCTGACCTGATACGAGGATGGGTGATTTGGACCTCCGATACCATGTCCACGTCAGTGGTGAGCAGAAGATCAAGAATATTACCACCTCGATGAGTGGGTGAGTTGATAAGTTGATGAAGCGAGGACTGTTGTAAGCATCCAACTAGAAGTGACTCCAGGCTATCGTTCTCGCCGAAGGTGAGATTCGACCAGTTGATGGAGGGTAGATTGAAGTCACCCAGCACTATCAGGGGATAGTCGATCATGGAACAATCTGTTATCACACCGCAAGTGTCGAGTATGCGTTCACGTCGGGTCGCCTGTGGGTCCGTAGGGGGAACGTAGCAACAAAGTAGTCTGAATCGATCGTCTCCTTCGAGAATATCGACGGCGATCGCCTCTGTGGAGGAGGTCAAATCAACCTGAAGTATGCTGATATGATTGCGTATGAGAACGCAGACACCGCCACCTCTAGATTTCCTGTCGCAGCGAAGTACATGGTAGGTATTGGAGAGTGAGAGTTCGGCGTTGGTGATGGACTCATTGAACCAAGTTTCACAGAGAAGAAGAATATCAATTTTGTTTGAATGACAGTGGAGTGAAATTGCGTCCAGTGCTGCTGGCTTTGCAGCTGATTGAGCGTTGAAGTATAGACAGTTCCAAGGTTGCCGTGGATGATGTTCCGGTCTGGTTGGTATCTGTTGGTACGTGTGAAGTAGTCGCCGGTGTAGTCAATCTTGAGGTGAGGTCTTCGGGGGTGGGTCACTTTCATCCGGCGGATCTGATATCCAAGACTCCACAGTTTTCTCTGGAGAGAAAGGACCCGTCCACTGCTTGACCAGATGATTCGTTTTCCAGGAGCCAGGATTTAGCACACCATCGATCGAGCCAGGGTCCACAGCAACGTAGAAGGATCCGAAAGAGCCATCGTTCCGGAGTTTGTGAACGGCGAGCACCTTGTTGCACAGTGTAGATACGTAGTCGCGCAACGCAGCACAATCAATTGCCGGACTAACTCTCGAAATGAAGATGGCAGGCACTTTTTTCGTACTTAGGGTGCCCGTTTTCCTTACCCGTTCGGCAGCGGGTATCGGGATCTCGTCGCCCCCGGTCCCGTTTGCGATCGGGGATCTAGGTCTGGTCCCGATGTCACTTCGTCCGAGGTTTTCGGGAACCCTTTTCGAACGAATGGAGGCTGCTTTGTTTACAGCAGAGCCACCGCTGTTTGCAGACGGAGATGCTGAATGGAGATCGTCTGTCAACACATCGACCCTGGAAGTCATCTGGTCTGGTGATCTTTTCTTACGGGATGCGGCTTTTCCCAGCTCAAGGAGTGTGCCCTTGGGTCTGGTGACCTTTTTTGTAGGAAGAACCGCATTTGGCGTCGCAGAGGTTGTATCCGCCTTGCCGACAGTTATCCTTTACAGCAGATCCATCTCCCTTGCCCTGCTGATCCGGAGTTCATCACGGAGTGTAAGAACCAGGTCAACCAGAATGTTCATCCGAGCAATGACGAAATCATTTGTTGGCTTCGGGGGTGGTTTCTGTAGACACTCCCCACATAAACCTGTTCCCACCGGACTGTCCAGGTGTGGGAGGCAGCTTCCATGGAGGGAGCGGTGACAAATGCCCGCACAGAGCTGAAGTTTTCCTCGTTTCTCATCCGACGAGGCGCACACACGACAGCACATGGCGGCAGCCATCTTGGAATCTCATTCTCTCATCTTAGAACTGATTCTTCTTTGTCTTGCTTGGTTTGTCGGTTGCATTTCTCACCCCCCCCCCCCCCCCCC
>JAJSRV010000048.1:810238-840013 GCA_021527715.1 Neoseiulus cucumeris | reverse complement strand
AAAAAAAAAAAAAAAAAAAAAAAAATTGTATCAAGGACCTCTAAGAGCATTTTGTGAAACAGTTTGTGAGATCAGTGACGGCTTTCTGGCAGGCGATCCCCGAGCTCCACGAAGAGGATGGATTGTTGTACAGGGGGGACCGACTGGTGATTCCTCAGGCGGCGCAGAGGAAAATTCTCGAAGCGCTACATGAGGCGCACGGTGGAATTGAGGCCACCCTGCGCCTGGCACGCCAGAACGTTTTCTGGCCAGGAATGAACGCCGCCGTTGAGGACATGATCGCCAAATGTCATCAATGCCAGGGTTACGGACGCTCGAATCAGAGGGAGCCGATGACTCTCCGCGCACCTCCAGAGGCTCCTTGGCGCGTAATCTCCGCTGATTTCATGCACGCAGGGAGCTCCAGTTACCTGGTCATCGTGGATCATTTTTCTAAAGACTTTGAGGTCCTTGCAGTGCGGTCGACCACGGCGAGCTCGGTGGCCGATGTACTTTTTTCGGTATGGGCCAGGAGAGGCATTCCGAAGACGATGTACTCCGATGGCGGTCCTCCATTCGCATCGGCAGAACTAAGAAGCCGGGTACAAGCTTTCACCGAAGGAGTCACGGAACAAGTGCTGTCATCGCCCACCTACAGCCAAAGCAACGGTATGGTCGAGAGACAGATTCAGACTATTAAAGCAACAATCCTCAAGTGCAATCGTTCACAGGCAGACATCTACAAAGGACTCCTCCGACTGCGAACAACTCCGGCCAAGGATAGTTTATCTCCCGCGGAGCTGTCCTTGGGTTACCGCCCACTGGCGGGGCTCCCCCTGGTTTCGGGAACCCTCGACGTGAGCAAGGCCTTCGCTCGGAGAAAAGAGCAAATAAAGCGGAACCATCGGAACATGAAGGAAAACTACGATCGAAGAGCGAAGAAGCTTCCGGAGCTCAAGGTTGGGCAGAAGGTGTGGCTTCAGAGAGGTGTCAGGGACTGGATCGCAGGTGTGGTGACTCAGCCCGCAGACATTCCGAACGCGTGGCACGTCAAGTGCGACAACGGATCCGTTTTCATGAGAAACAGAAGGTTTCTGAAAAAGCGAGTGGAGACGGAGGCAGTCGAGCATCGGGCGGGAGACTACCCAAACGGACGTCCACCACAAGGCCCACCCATGGAGGTGACCATAGACATGAGGGAACAGCATCCGCCGTCGGGAGCAACGGAATCAGACGCACAACGAACTCTGTATGACGAGCCGATTCCGGATACAGATAATGGTCCGGTGGAAGTGGCGGAAGAACAACCCGAAGAGGGAGAGAGGGAGTACCAGGACTGCGAAGAGCAGGAAGGCGACACGCAGCAACGTCCACAGCCGAACCGACCGTCGAGAAGGAAGAAAGACAACCCGAAATATCTAGGAGACGAGTGGTCTACCTAGCGGGAGATTGTTGTGACATAAATAAGCAGTGGAACGAAAGATGGAATTGTATCAAGGACCTCTAAGAGCATTTTGTGAAACAGTTTGTGAGATCAGTGACAGAGGACAGAGGATGTTACATATTCAAATGGCCCGTTCGAATAGGAGCGAGAATAATATAAACAAAGGCAGACGTAGTGATATGAAACAATAATAAAGAAAGAGACACTTGCTCGCTGCAAGCCGCTGTGTNCTCGCAACTTCGCGGACGTGCTCTCGGAAATTGAAGTCGGGTGTGAAGATGACACCCAAATCTCGGGCTTTCGATGTAGTCGTCAAGGTAGCGCCCTTAATGGAGTACGAGTAGCGTCGATTGTTCTTGCCGTTATGCATAACTAGACATTTCTCAACCGACAACCTTAGATCGAGTGATTCGGTCCATCTTTCGAAAGCATCAATCGCCTCCTGGAGCTTATGGTGCTCCGCAGCGGTATCAACTCTAGCGTACATTTTCGTATCATCCGCATAAACCTTGTATCCAATACCGTCTGGTAGCACGTTTCTTATCGAGTTCGTATAGATAACATAGGCCGCACAGCCGAGTATTGTTCCTTGCGGGCAACCGGATGTAATTTTAGCTTCACTGGAGAGGGCCTCATTTACGGCTACTCGGAAGGTGTGATCCGTCAAGAAAGACCGAATCCAGTTGATGATTCAAGTTCCGACATCAACCGATGCGAGGCTCTCTAGAAGCTTCGAGTGAGTTGTCACTTCGAATGCCGACTTGAAATCGAACATTATGACATCGAAGCTTTCGTTTGAATTGATGAAATGTGCAAGCTCGTTCTGGTATACGAGGAGTTGTGAACAACATGATAGGCCTCGCCGGTAGGCGAACTGTTCTTTACAAAGGAGGTCCTGTTGAGCCGCATTGCACATGATGGTCTCGACTACGACACTCTCGAAGACATTGCAGGTCGCGCACGTGAGGGAGACGTTTCTCTTGTTGCTGACTTTTGTCTTGTTCCCCTTCTTGTGGATCGGGATGACGATCGCTCTCTTGAACAGTTTCGGCAGGTTCCCATTCTTCAGGGTATGTTCAAAGATGATCGAGAGTGGAACACAAACTTCATACCCGCAGGCCTTCAGGAAGGTTGACGGTATCGAGTCGGGTGAAACGGCGCATGAGTTCTTCAGCTTACGAAGGTGCTTCAGTAGGCTCAAGGGGGGGTCCACTTCGTCGACTGTTACGATGTGGGGGCTAGTAGCAGTGGCGTATCTAGGCAAAGTGCCGCCCGGGGCGGAATTTGGAATTTTTCGAAAATGCCGCCCCCTCGGACCTCGGTCAGCCTGAAGTGACAACCGAAAAGTACAAAAAAGGTCCGAAGTAACAAAAATGCCGCCCCCTCGAACCTCGATCTGCCTGAAGTGACAACCAAAAAAAGGTCCGAAATAACACAAATGCCGCCCCCTCGGAAGTGCCGCCCGGGGCGGACCAGAAGAAGACTTCGGATTTCTAGATCTGACCACTCTGTGCTCGTCCAACGTCCTCTTCCGTTTTAACGCCTTACCCAGCTCCCGTTTGAGTTGGTCGCGCTTCACGATATCGTCCTCGCGTTCGATCTTTCGGAGCAGTCTTCCAATGTGCGAGTGGATGTGTGAGGACTCTTTAGCGGTTGATTTACTGGGTACATAGAGAGATCGTAGAGTTTTCAAGTATTCGATAAGGCTGTCGTGCATCTGATCAATGTTTATGTACGGCTCGAAGAAGGTGACCCAGTTTGTGAGAGATAGGTTGAGTTTTATCATCTCATAGTCAGCCTTTGTATAGTCGAACCGTTGTCGAAAGTTGTGACATGCCTCGGACATGGTGCCTAGCACATTTGTAGCACCCGTGCGGGCTCGAAACGGAGCTGCTCTCAGTCAGTGTTCGAGAATCGACATTGCCTGAGTCAGGTGAAATTCCCCGTTGTGAATGAATGTTTGGTGAGTTGTAGCACAAAACGGCAGAGTAAATTGTTGATGGAGGGAAGGATTTCCAACGCTCTCTCAGCCATGAGCAATGTTGAGTACCGACGAGTCTTGCCGTCGATTTTCATGACCATTGTGGCTCGCGCTCATTCTGCGGACTTCGTCCATAAGATTCGGCTCCCCCGGAAATAACGAGCAACCTCTCGGGGGCGCTCTAGGACATGGAATGTTTACGCGGTACAGGAAAAGGTGAAGAAGCGGCGCAAACTCTGTGTCGCAGCCATGTTTGAAGAGCCGCGGTTGAGCCTCCAGCTGATCTGGACGAAATTATCCGCAGTTGATTTTTGTTTCATAGTTGCATACCGACAAACTGGCACGGCTTCAACGCTGAATAACACTACTCTTGTAACCGTCGACCGGGGTACTCCTGCGACACGGCCCTCTGTGAACTTCGACAGTTCTGTAGCGACGCTTGGGAATCGGGACACCTCGTGGTGGAAGTGCTTCTTGATCTGGCATTTGATTGCCTGGACCATCAAATATTAATCTCCATACTCCGTCATTACGGCATCGATGGCAAATTCTTACGATGGGTTGCTTCATACCTTGCGGATCGTCCTCTTGTAGTCGCTGCTAGAGGTTCCCGAGCAGGGAACGAGCTCGTTCTCGCGGGGCGGAAAGCGTTTGAGTCGGTGAGACGATTCCTCAAAAAAAATCGGGGGTTTTATTTCGTTTCGCAAGGCGATAGCATTAACCGGAGGATCCGTACCCAGGGTGAGCATAGGTAGGTGTAATGGTCCTAAGTGAGAGAACTGTTAGCAGCCGGATACGTAGGAAGGAGACATGTGTGTGCAAGAAAGTTTCATAGGAACCATGGGGCCGAAGAGCATGAGAGTAGCAGGACATCATATACACCCGTTGCATCCACGTTTCATAGCCGTTGCAAGAAAGTTTCATTGAGAACCCATTACACCCCTATCTGCGTAGCAGACGATGCAGCAGACGTAAAGCAGACGCCCGTGTAGCCGCGGCCGTTGTCCACAAACGTTTCACAAGAAACCGTTTCACAACTGTTACATATTCAAATGGCCCGCTCGAATAGGAGCGAGAATAATATAAACAAAGGCAGACGTAGTGATATGAAACAATAATAAAGAAAGAGACACTTGCTCGCTGCAAGCCGCTGTGTCGTGAGTGTAGATAGAAGGGAGCATAAGAAACGTTTCAACAACGACCGTTGCAAAACAAACGTTTCAAAACAAAAGCTATTTTGAAAATCCATGTTTTGAAAAAGAAAACCCCGGATCCTCCGTTAAAACCAAGTGTTTTAGAATTAGTTCGAACTGTTTTCTTGTCTAACGACAGCAGGGTTCGTATCTTCAGCCACTCTCGAGCCCGCATGGGAGGGCGATTTTCAATCTAAATGACGATCGACGTCTCTGGGCTCCTAGCTCACAATTTAGGAAAAGCTCTATTTGGTTCGAGGAATTGCGGTTGGCATCGCGCTTCGTCCTTTTCAGTTGCAGCGGTAAAGCGTTCAGTTTAGTAGCAAGGCTAGCAAAAACGTGGCTGCCGGAGGAACGTCCTTCGTGAATTCCGTCATGTGTCTCAGATTTGTGGAATCCCGCAAGGGCAAGTCATTGCTTGTTGTCAATGATCATTTGTACCGGCGCGATTATGAAAAGTTAGGAAAAATCTGCTAAGCATCCTGTTCTCCCTACCCTGAACAAAATGTCATACGTGGATATTGGGTGTCTCTCCAATATAAATTGTTTCCGGAGAAGCCGGCGGTGAATTGTAGACTCGCGATTTGGCCCGCAGCGAAAATCTCGTGAGCACCACTGGCCTAGAACATTTCCTGGAGATTCGTCATCGGAGCTACCGGAGCTTGTCTTACTCATTAGCTGAAAGCATGGTGCGAGCGGACTCGTCGACCACCCCCACATATCGTATAAGTAGCGCATGCTTTCTGCGGAACACGTCAACTGGGCCTCGCCGTCAACTGGGCCATGGAGAAGCGTCTCCGCGTTTGATCACTGATTCTGCCGGTCACCAATATGTAGAATGACTGCCCGGTATCCCGGATGCGTTTTCCCCGCACACAGACATCTCGAAGCCGAAATTCTTCGATGCTGAAACCTCGATGCCGGACAACTCGATGCCAGAGGCCAACTTCTTCTGATTGAAAACAGCTGATTGATTCATTTATTTATTTTCGAAGCCGACTAGCTTGCTCTCACTTACCCTGCGAATCCAGGGTATTGTGGCCCTTTCTGTTCCATACAACGGAACCTACACAAAGATGGACTATAGCGAAATACAATGGCTCGTTCATTTGAGATCGAATTATTCTCGCTGAATGTGGATTCTGCGTTCCGATCAAGGGTCCAAGGGTCGTGTGAGTGTGGAAAGTAAGCAAGTTCCGCGGTTTCCTGTCGATCTCAGAATATTTCTTTCGTTTCGCGGCCGGCGCGTTTCCGCTTTCGAATCAGCATGTCACGATGATGTCGGACTTTTTTCAAGTCCTCGATGAACCTCCACAAATTGGGATGACCAACCCCAAACTCCGTTTGTAGCCTGCGATGCGCGGTTCGCGAAGTTCGTTCGTGACCGGACCACATGCTCGCTGGGAACATGGGTCGATCTCGGATGATGCTCCCATCGGGCAGAATATGGCGTAGCGATCCCACATACGTGTTTCCGAAATATTTGAGCGCTGGCATCAACTCAGCAGCGGCAAAGCGGCTGCAAGCTCCGCAATAACATTGTCGAAATCAACGGGAGGGACAAAAGCGAGTGCCGTCATCATGCGTGCGCTCAATGCGAAGTTACCGTCTTTCCTATACCGGTTGATGAGATTGAGCGTTACCAGTTTTTTTCTCAGGTTCTTCAGCAGATGGAAAAAGCATCCGTGAAGTTCAGCTCTCGGAAATGCAGTCCTGAACGAGTTCATCAAACCTACTTCGAAATCGCGTCAGGCTTCGTCAACGTGCCTTGTTCGCACGAACGTGCGAATGAATCCTTCGAGTAGCCGCAGCACCGAAATGTCCGACATCGAAAAGTCGGCATCGAGAGGACCGGCGTCGATTTGTCGGCGTCGACTTGTCCGACATCCAAGTGTCGGCATCGAGATGTCATGGACCGGCCAGCGCCTGGTGGAGCAATGCGCGGGTTGGGTTAGGTTAAGTTAGATTCTGGAAGAAACGTTGATGTGAATTCTTCGCGTCATCTACATCGATTTGTTCCACGGTTGGGATGAAAAAGGAACATTGAAGCCCAGCTTGGGAGGGTTACTTTTCGGTCAAACGGCTCCGGGCGAACAGCAACGGGGAAACGCATCCTGGGACTCCGGCTCTAATCCTTGGGAAACCGGGAATCCAGGGACTTGAAACCTTCATGGCCCAGTTGACCTCTACAAAAAGTTTCAGCTGATCGTGAGTTAATCTCTCCTCCAGCTGAATGATGGAAGGGAGTGCAGATTGCTCTTGGATTCTAGTTTCCGGCTCAATTGTCGGTTCAGTTTCGGAGTGTTCAGCGCTGCACAACTTGGTGTAGTTAACCGCCGCATGCCCTAAGGCCGTTCACGAGCCACGAGGTTCGAAGGTCTCGAATGCTTGCTGAAGCAAGACGATGAACTCCTTTTTTGCATTTTTCGACCTTTTTGTTGCATCCTCCATGAATTCGCTATAGCGAACCAGTTTGCTTTTAGCGATCTGAAAACAGGAAAGTCAAACAGCTGCATGATATGGGTGGCGTTGGGGAGGAGCGGGACCAAGATTATCCCATTTGCTTCGCAATATCCTCTGATTTCTGTTGTGAGATGAGCGCGGTAGTTGTCGAGAAACAGTGATACAGTGCTACCTCGATTATATCAACCCCCGTGTATTTCGCCCCGGTTTATATCAACTCTTGTGACGCAATATGACGCCCACGTAATCCACTGTGCGACCCACTGTATTTCCTCAGTGTGGCCCACTCTCCGGCCCAGTGGGATCCCACATGACCCACTTCGTGTCTCACTGAACCAGTTCAAGAAAAGTCTGTCGGAGTGCCTGATTCTCACGCAGACACTTTAGTCATGATAAGATGTAGTGTAAATAATTGTTGTGTAATAATTAGACCTCATTTTCCGTTAAACGGAAAACGGAAATTCCATATATAGTAGTATATAGATAAAGAGGGGGATAATAGGGGACTAACATGGAATTTCCGTTTTCCGTTTAACGGAAAATGAGGTCTAGTAATAATCTGCCATATGGCACGTCAGTGCTCTGGACAAAATAAATGAAATTGAACTTTCGGATTCAAAGCGATCGCCGTCTCATCGGCGTTGACCATACAACCCGGTTCATCGAGAATTTCCCAGTATCCCCTCTCAGCAAGCGAAGCTGAAATTTTACCGTGGAACGTTCGTATGTTGAACTCACTGACCGCTCGATCCATGTTCTGGCGCGCCTGCCACAATGTCTCGATTTCGCAGGCAAAACAGAGACCAGCACCCACTTCGCCGCAGATCGGATTTGCTCGGCTCTATCATTCCCATTTTGAACGGTTCTTTTCGCAAGCTCCAAGCCGACTTCAATCAAGTGAGTTCTCGTCGCCGGAAACCCCATTCTGGCCAGTCCCTTCAGCCAAATCACAACAGTATCTTCATCTTCACCCAGTGAAGTTCCTGGACCGCGTGGATGTCGCTTCGGATCGTCCGTTCGCACTTTCGTAAACTTCGGTGCGCCGAAACACCGAGCCGTCTTTCTTGGCATCGTGAGACCTGTTACCCGTGCCACATCTACAAAGAAAGCTCCCTTAAGCGACTCACAACTATGCTCGGAGTGAGTCGCCGGAAGAGTTCATCCCTTAAGAAAGATTTCAAGTGCAGAAAAGTGCATGAAGTGACAATTCCAGCAGAAATAACGACACAGGGTCGAAACATTTTTTATATCCATAGCGCTCTAGTCGAATGTGTCTGAATTTTATTCGACTTCGGAAACCACGGGATGGGACGAAGGTAATAACTTTTCAGGAACTCTCAGGTGCAGCCAAATGTCGATGTCTTCACAGAAACTTATCAGATTCTGATACAGAGTCAGTTAAGGCGACTGAAATCCTTCCTCCGGGAAAAGTTCTTCCGGCTCTAGCCAAGAAATGGAATGTTTTTTAATTTTTGTCGAGAGGAATTCGAGAAGTAATTCCACCTATGGTTGAGGAATGAGTACACCATAGAAGAGGATACCGTTGAGGAGCTCAGCTGCCGAAAACCCATATTTGGTAGTTTTTCTCTTGGAACTCAATCTCACGATTTTTCTTGCACAGCTCAATGAAAAAGTTGGACAGTTGTTGGAGAACTCCGACGATGTTGACAAAGATCAGGAGACAATGGATGACTAACATTCAGCTTCAGATAGAATACTTTCAGCGGTGCACAAAATTCGNTTCAAAGACCCTTGCTTACCGTGCTCCAGTCTCGATTCATGTTCACGGAAGCGAACTCGAGTCTGTCGATCTTGTGCGCCTGAGTCTGTCGGGGAGCTTTCTGTTGGTTGCTCCTCACAATGTTCTCAGCTGCAGAAAGTGTTCTCCAGACTGTCTGTCGACTCACGGAGAGGTTCAAATCCTTCTTGATTTTCTCACAGCTTTTACTTGAATTGGACGCCAGCCTAACAACTTGACGGACGTTCCTCTCGCTGAGCTTCTTCGGACGGCCAGGATTCCTGGTCGTTCCGTAGGTGGAAGGACTCGCTAGGAAGTGCCGAATGACACATTCCGATCTCTTTATTTTGCGGGAGATGGCTCGCACTGAGTCGCCGCTGTTGGCATAGGCACTTATGAGACCTTTTTCGTACTCGGTCAGACGCTTTCCGCGCGGAGCCATCCCGGAGCACAAGGAGATACGATTGGAAGATGCGGATGCGTGAATCCTGACATGACACGTCGTGTCACGTTCACGCATACAGTCACATCTGTCAATGCTTGATTGGAGGTGACCAAGAGAGCTTCGGCCTGAGGGGCCTTCAAGGGATTCTTCGAATCTGACGACATTCGGACCCTCCTCAGGGACGAGCAAGATTTGCGTGCAAATGCTTCCCGGCTCATCGCTTTCGTGGTGTTCGAAACGTTTGATACAAGTTTCCAGTCATCGCGCGTGACAAATTGATCTGAAGAATTCCTCCGGATGCCTTCCGCATTAATCTGACTCCGTTATGATTACTCAAAGTTCGTGAAACGGAATTTGGAACGATGTTCTACGGGTGCGCGCATATTTATGAAACAACTGAAAATGGGCATTTTCACGTTTTTTGCGTTTTTCTCGCCAAAAAAATTGAAATGGGCAATTCTGACAATGGGACTGTCTGACCCGATATTAGACGAGAGTTCTGTATGAATTTCAGCGAAATCGACCTATCCGTTCGGGAGTTACGGTGGAAAACGTGGGTGCGCGCATAATTATGAAACTGAGTGTAGTAGTATATAGATAAAGAGGGGGATAATAGGGGACTAACATGGAATTTCCGTTTTCCGTTTAACGGAAAATGAGGTCTAGTAATAATCTGCCATATGGCACGTCAGTGCTCTGGACAAAATAAATGAAATTGAACTTTCGGATTCAAAGCGATCGCCGTCTCATCGGCGTTGACCATACAACCCGGTTCATCGAGAATTTCCCAGTATCCCCTCTCAGCAAGCGAAGCTGAAATTTTACCGTGGAACGTTCGTATGTTGAACTCACTGACCGCTCGATCCATGTTCTGGCGCGCCTGCCACAATGTCTCGATTTCGCAGGCAAAACAGAGACCAGCACCCACTTCGCCGCAGATCGGATTTGCTCGGCTCTATCATTCCCATTTTGAACGGTTCTTTTCGCAAGCTCCAAGCCGACTTCAATCAAGTGAGTTCTCGTCGCCGGAAACCCCATTCTGGCCAGTCCCTTCAGCCAAATCACAACAGTATCTTCATCTTCACCCAGTGAAGTTCCTGGACCGCGTGGATGTCGCTTCGGATCGTCCGTTCGCACTTTCGTAAACTTCGGTGCGCCGAAACACCGAGCCGTCTTTCTTGGCATCGTGAGACCTGTTACCCGTGCCACATCTACAAAGAAAGCTCCCTTAAGCGACTCACAACTATGCTCGGAGTGAGTCGCCGGAAGAGTTCATCCCTTAAGAAAGATTTCAAGTGCAGAAAAGTGCATGAAGTGACAATTCCAGCAGAAATAACGACACAGGGTCGAAACATTTTTTATATCCATAGCGCTCTAGTCGAATGTGTCTGAATTTTATTCGACTTCGGAAACCACGGGATGGGACGAAGGTAATAACTTTTCAGGAACTCTCAGGTGCAGCCAAATGTCGATGTCTTCACAGAAACTTATCAGATTCTGATACAGAGTCAGTTAAGGCGACTGAAATCCTTCCTCCGGGAAAAGTTCTTCCGGCTCTAGCCAAGAAATGGAATGTTTTTTAATTTTTGTCGAGAGGAATTCGAGAAGTAATTCCACCTATGGTTGAGGAATGAGTACACCATAGAAGAGGATACCGTTGAGGAGCTCAGCTGCCGAAAACCCATATTTGGTAGTTTTTCTCTTGGAACTCAATCTCACGATTTTTCTTGCACAGCTCAATGAAAAAGTTGGACAGTTGTTGGAGAACTCCGACGATGTTGACAAAGATCAGGAGACAATGGATGACTAACATTCAGCTTCAGATAGAATACTATCAGCGGTGCACAAAATTCGGAATGAATGTCGCGTTTATGAAAACTCAACTGGGTGTTATTGATTTCGCGATGTGATTTCGTCCATCAGAGTATTATCTATCCACATTTATCCCACACCATTCTCACCTGCCGCATCACTAAATCCATGTTGCATGATTCTTGCCAGGATTGACCGCTTGTTCCGGAACTATGTCCTGTTTCCTGCAGGCAGAATTCCTTCCTGCAGCCAAAATTGCTTCCAGTGGATTCTTCAAGACTTGAGGTGACAGGAAAAGTTGGATGTCGCCTGCCACTCGTCGTCTGCGTGCGATTCGAGTTTCTGGCAAGCTCGCGCGCTCTTGGACTGCCGCCGGAAGCTGGTTCGAGCTCTAGAATATTTTCATTTTTATTCATTATTTCTACCAAAGTGCAAGCCCTCGAAGAGCCGAAGTCTAAAGCGGAGGGAGCGGAGAGTACCCGATGGGTAATACCTTCAACGAAGAGCAAGCTTCCTCAATTTAGTTTGCCGAAAACGCCATTCTATTCCAGATACTCCCCAACAACAAGTAAATCTGACCGGTGGCGTGCATCAACCCGGGGCGGTGACTGAAATTGCCGCCCCCATTTTCCATCGTCAATGACGCATTTTTACACGAATAGAGCGTACACCTGTAGATATCTACTCGGATGAGCTTTTAATTTTCTTTGCACACTACAAAAGGACAATGCTATCTTTGCGATTGCGAAGGCGGAGTTTTATTATCAAGAATTGCACTTCTCTAATGTTTTAGATCTGCTCTATGCGCACCTTGTTCTTCGCGAACTCTTGAATCACTTCGCCGAAATCGATAGCATTCGTTAATTTTTGCTCAATGGGAAGAATTGCAAGATTGTTCAACCGAGAAGCTCTTATCGTAGATCTGAGATGGTTTTTTATCAGCTTGAGTTTGGAAAAACTCCTTTCGCGGCTCACTACACTTATTGCCACAGTTAGGACCAGATTGGGAAGGGAATCTCCGAACCTGTACGCTTGTATGAATCGCAAGAGCTCGAGAGGGCCTCCCATGAGAAGCGTCCGCGGAAGCTAGCAGACTTCGTATCCTTCTTCTTTCGATGATGAAATTTTTCGAAGGAAGTATGTTTGTCGGAATTCTCATCTCATCACGAACGGACCGTTCGGCGTACTCGATGGCATTCTCCACTAGTTCATTCAGATTCTTGAGCAGAAATATTTTCAGTGCCTTCAGCCTCTGATCACATTGATATGAGTCGAGACCTCTCGTTTGTATAAGACTCTGCGTCTCCTCTGGCGCTCCACCGGGTGTCACCGATGCGCTTGACAGTGTCCGTCACCGATTTCAAGGCAGGGGAGTTTTTTGACTCCTATGTAACTCACTCGTTTAGATTCAGACACTTGAAACCGTCCAAGGTGTTCTCGGGGAGCAGCCTGATATTCTGCGAGGAGATGAACGAGCTCGTTGAAGTTGCCTCCATCCGTTTCTCCGTCGAAATCAGCGTCGTTTTTATGCTTCTCGTCACGCCCGCGGAGAGCCAGATTCTGTTGTTCTGTTAGATATTTGATGATGTCGAGAATTCTTCGAAGAACTTCTTTATACTTTTCTATTTCGCTTTTGGTCTGCGTATCAATCGCCGCATTCAGTTTGAGTCTCCTCCGGAATTCATCCCAATCTGTGACTGCCTGCTAGTGGACTAGACTAGTTTCGTGTTCTCGGACTCTTGGATTCTATTTCCACCATTTGTGAAAATCCTCGACTGAATTGAACTTAGAATGATCATCTCGAGTGAGAAGTCGAGCAGAGGAATCATCTGATGATATGGACGTCTCCTTGATGAGCGGATTCGTCGAGGAAGCTACGTTTTGTGGTTCGGAGGTGATTTCTCTGCCGTCGCACAGTGGGCTAAAACGCGTTTTTAGGTGCAAAAAATTATTTCGTTGCTTTTGAGCTGAGATTTCGATAGACTGAGGGTGTGCCGACTAGACCTTGCCATTTCTGAGCCACCCGAGGCATTCAAGCGAGATCGAAGATCTTTGTGAGCGATTTCGAACGTTTCGAATGAGTAGTGCCGAGCAATAGGATGTCAACTAACGGAAGGGTTGTCTATATTATTGGACTACATGTTTTCCTAACGTTTCACATTGATTCTGGCAGTGGCGTAGCGACACCTCGTGATGCCCGGGGCGGACCGCCCCCTCCGCCCTCCCCTCGCTACGCTACTGGATTCTGGACTCCCATCGGAGCTATCCTTTGAATCATCCGACGCGACCCTAATCTGCCCTGTCGTTTCGACGACGAAAACGAACGGTTCGTCATCCAGCCACGTACGGGCCTTGTCCGCTTTGTCAAGTTTGCGGGAGCTTCTCTGGTACTCCTCTCGAGTTTCCGCCGATTTTGAACTGACAAGTAACCCTTACGATCTGTCCAAAATCTTTTTTTTGTTTGAGTGGCCAAAAAGTTAGGCCTCGGTGAGTAGTTCATGGAGTCATATGCACTTTTTGCCATCTCGGCCATTTTCGTGCATTTCGAACCCTATTTATGTGCCCTGGGCTCGAATTTAGCCAAAACGAGACTGGACGCCACGCGCGCTCAAAGAGGTGTGGAGAGTTCGTTCTTGCGTCATTTTGTAGGTCTTTTTACCAGCTACAAAACCCGACCAAGTTGAGGTCTTTAGCCTCAAATCTCGAGATTTGCGAGCGGGTTTACTACAGCGACCGAATGCGCATCGAAGGCCAGCCCAATGAATCTTCTGATCATGCCGAAAGTTCCTGATTGTGAGAAAAAAGTGTCTGTGGGTTCTGTGAGATCTCTAGCGCGACTGGAGAGAGACACTGATTCGAAACTTCCCGCGCGAGATCTCACAGAACCCACAGACACTTTTTTCTCACAATCAGGAACTTTCGGCATGATCAGAAGATTCATTGGGCTGGCCTTCGATGCGCATTCGGTCGCTGTAGTAAACCCGCTCGCAAATCTCGAGATTTGAGGCTAAAGACCTCAACTTGGTCGGGTTTTGTAGCTGGTAAAAAGACCTACAAAATGACGCAAGAACGAACTCTCCACACCTCTTTGAGCGCGCGTGGCGTCCAGTTTCGTTTTGGCTAAATTCGAGCCCAGGGCACATAAATAGGGTTCGAAATGCACGAAAATGGCCGAGATGGCAAAAAGTGCATATGACTCCATGAACTACTCACCGAGGCCTAACTTTTTGGCCACTCGAACAAAAAAAAGATTTTGGACAGATCGTAAGGGTTACTTGTGAGAGCAGTTCTCGTTTCGATACGATTGGCTACGGATGGTACGTCGATCGACCTCAGCTCCAGCACGCATCGGAAAAGGGTATCAAGATCTCTGCCATGGTCAGCTGCCATCCAGATGCCGAAAAAATAATGCCGCGAGAGGCTTATAAGTAGTGCCTGAAAAAAACCTTGTACCTCAGTCCGCGCACTGAAGCGCAGGAAAAGCAAATGACAGTGAATAGTGCGGACCAAGGGGCATATCTCGGCCAAGTTTCAAGACACGGAGAGGTTCGGAGAGTATTTTTCCAGCTTTGTCAAACTCGATAATTTTGAACAAAATCCTTTGCTCCCATATCAAGCCCAGAAAGATATCGAGAATTGCTTTTTCGCTCCTCAAACGTTCCTAGTGGGGTAGTAAGGACGTATTTCCACTCACTGATGGTGGTTTGATCCATCATGACAAATTCTTCTAAGCGTTTATTCGAGATTCAGTGTTGACCTTTAACGGCGCCACAATCGAGGGTCTTTCCCGACGTGACATTGTCACAGCTCATCCACACATTTTAAATGCGAATTGACTTAAAATTTTATTGTCTCTTGACATTTGTGCCATCTCCGAACATTTTGCGACATCCGCGATCAAAATCGGTGACATGAATTTTTTTCACCTAAAAACGCGTTTAAGCCCACTGTGCGTCGTCGGTGGCTTCCGATATGATGGCGTCTTTTCGGAGCTAAATACTTGAGAAAACTTCCTTGTTGCCGCTTCGCTCTTTCTTCTTTGGCTCTTTGCTTCTTTCGGTAGCTATCACCGCTCTCCTTCGCGCGCGATTCATTTTACTAGAAACCCTCGATCTTTTGTAGATACCAAGGGGATATTAGTTCATGTCTGAAGTGGAAAATAAAACGAGAGATAAGACATGACCGACTGAAAGTGCCATCGCGGGCACTTGCATTTAAATTTTTAACCGAGATCGCCAGAATAACACTGAGGACTCTCATTCAGTATGGGATTCTTTTTCCGACGTAGTTGAATACCAGTTTCCTTCAGTGATGGAACTGTTCCGGATTGACTGGGGTCTATTCTTCTCCCAAGTTTGATAGTGTGAGGCCGATTCTTCGAAATGTCGCCCCTGAAAAGTTTGGAATTTTAAGTGGTCTGCATGTCACGCACAGATTCGCCTGGCCATGTTGACTCCTCACGAGCGGCAAGTCATTGGTTCAAATCTCGTTTTCTGATAACGGAAGGCCGACATCTTTAGAGATGGTTTCCCTCTTGTGGAAACGCGGCACGTCGGAGCCGGACCCGTCAATTACTTTCCAATTACTTCTGGGCAAAACACAAACTCATGCGAGGTTGGGCGCAATGGTATTCGATTGCATTCAGAGAAAGAAGAATCTTTGCATCTTCATCATTTCATGAGTGATCTCAAACATGAACTTTTATTTGCAATAAAGCATAAAAGAAATGAGCACATTGTGGCTGACCGTTAACGGCGTTATCTCAACTCAAAAAACGCTGATTAGGCTTTTGTAGTCAAGAAGATTCGGATTCAACTGCGGGGAGACGATGACGAACGTTTGATATCACGCTCGCACTTTTTGCGACAAAATTCCAACATCTTTGTCACCTTTTGCGGGCTGCCCACATTTCTTGCCGGTATCATTCAATGAGATTTCCGTTCGGAATCATCTCGTTGAAGTCCTTCAATTTTTCCAAAAAATTGCCGAAACGGGCGGCTATGTCGCGTAATTTTTCTGTAGCATCCTGTGCCAATTCGGCAAAGTACTCTTCAAGGATAGGAGGAGGAGAGATTCCTGAAGCAGTGGCGAGTCGTTCAACTCCTCTGTCCAGAAACTCGCCAAGTGCGCCCAATATCTTGGGTAATATTCTGTGAAATTCGTCTGTTGCATTTTGTAAACGTTTTATCTCTTTCTCAAAGTTCGGTGGTCCTTAGGTCTCTTTAACGGCGATCACACCGACGGAAGAAAATAACACGAGAGAAACTGAAACACAGATCAAATATGTTGAGAAGGCGGAATTGAGGAGAATCGATCAATTCACTGTTTCCAGCTTGGAGGTGCTCTCCAGTCTCGCGGTTACTCACCGAACTTCATGTTGAGAAACTCCACTTGAAATTATGACTCGGTCGGGACGCTTTTCCGGAGTCATGCTGCATGGAATGTAATCACATCGGCGCCGACGACCATCACCGTTGATTGCAGCGGAAACAAACAGATGTGGAGTGACCTAAAGAGCCGCGGCAGTAATGGAACATTCGGGGATGTTATCTCGATCCACGACATCTGTGATGAAAAAAACGTATTGTTGAAAAGTCTAAACCCACTAGTGTTGCATCATCTGAAGAGAGAAGAACGTTTCTTTTGATCGATCCGACATTCTCGACTTCCAGACTCATGACATTTTATTTCTACATTGTTGATCTCGGACTCCGTCTCGTCTGAGCGCAGTCCCATCTCTCAAAAAAGGTATAAAATTGTCTCTCAATCTCTCATCTGGATCATGAAAATTTTGAACTTTCACTCGGGTTGCTGCTGGGACTTTTTTCGAATCTTGTTTTTGTTGAGCAGGCTAGTAGAAACTGTGGTCCTGAATTCCCGTTGTAGGCAGTCCACGAGGCCGTAGGCCCATTATAGCGATAAGCTCTTTCTCTATCTGACGCGTCGAATCAGCAGCCAAAGTAATCAGCTCTGAATACAAGTCTCTCTGATTGATGCCAAACAAAACTGCGGTGCACAGTATGAGAAATTTTTTTTCGACATGATAGAACGGTTACAATTTGGTAGAACGGATTCCTTCAACATTTATTCTGGACTTCTGAAAGGATTTCTAACGTATCACAGGAGGTTTCATTCGCGGAGAAATCGGTTGGGAAAAAGACGGGCATTCAGTTTCGGTGATTCAGATCAACGTGACGAGAAGGTCGAAATGAGTAATACATGGAGAAAATTCACAATTTTTCACTCGAACGCGATAACGAAGGATTTCGTTATCAGAACAGGGTGAAATCCCTCTCGATGCGCGGAGATCCACTGAAACCTTCTTCATAATATAGCAATAACAAATAGAAACTTCGTTCGAAGAATCATATCATTGCTAATTTCAGGCGAACGCCAGAAGCCTTCCAAACTAATCCAGCTATCTACATAACTTCGCGCGATATTTCAGCCAAATTTCATTGACTAAAAAAACTACATATGTAATGTAGATCCTTTCCATCACTTCGAACATCACCCGCGACTCCCAAATTTAATTCGAGCGCCATTCGAACCGGACGCGCAACCGAAACAAGAGAACGGCTCAGTCGATGTCGAGAGACTAGTGAAACAACGTCATTCCGATTACCTCAGGTAGGATTCGGAACACTATTCCACCCGATATTTCTAGAAAGCCCCGTTGAAAACTTACTAAATTAATTTTCAAACTTCAGTTGAAGGTATATCGGACAACACGAAGTCTCTTCATTAAATATCCTATGGCGTTCCCCAGGGAAGCGTACTGGGTCCAAATTTGTTTTTGCTGTTTATTAACGACCTGCTGACCGACTTCGAACCAAACACAGTTTTCTCCTTTGCGGATGACACCACTGTAGTAGTGAGCCACAAGGATCCCGCGAAGGTATCTGAGCTCGCCACCGAAGTCAAACGCTGGATGGACACTAACGGACTAGTATTGAACTCGAATAAGACCAAAATGGTTTGTTTCGGTTCCCGGTCCCCAGAGATGACCGTCCGTATTCATGACAAAACGTGCAGGTCTTCAGCGGATTGCACCTTCGAGCGTGTTGGTGAGGTCCAAGCGCATCGATTTCTGGGTTTATTTATTGGTCGACTCGAAACTTAAATTCGAGGAGCATATTGAGATGGTCTGTGCCAAGATGCTCAAGGGAATCGCCGTTCTGGCCAAGCTCAGAACAATGTGCTCTCACGGTTTCAGGAGGGCTGTCTACTTTGCTCTCGTGGAAGCCCAATTCAGATTCATGCTCCCGATCTACGGGGGTACGTGTCGCTGTTTAATTGAAAAAGTCTCCAGGTTACAGAAGAGGGCAATCCGGATCACAAACAATGCTCCTTATCTCGCTCCTACTGCCCCGTTGCTGCTTAAAACTAACACGCTGCCACTCAATGGACTGAATGCACTTTCGCTCATGATTCTCGTCTTGCCAGAAGCAAGAGCCCTCCCGAGACTGGAGCACTCCTCGGTGCTGAGTTCAAATGTTCTCGATTGGTATGCTACAAACTTCAAGCTTCTGGAGGGGAAAGCTCCTGGTCAGACTGGAAAAAATCTTTCGTAGACATCTATGGCAAAGGATCCTGGGAGCGATCAAATAAGGCTCTCGAGTTGAGATATATCGGTGGGAGCCTGATTGACTACGGCGTGAAAAAACGACGACTGCTGATAGAAGACGACCCGAAAATTCGGGATTCCACGATCTGTCGCCTAATTATGTTCGGAGTCCCGAAACACTTGCTGCGCCTGATTGACTTCGACCACGCAAACTCATCAGACGAACTCTTAACCGAACTCAACAAATTGAATGAGATGGCCGAAACGAAAGTAAGCAAGCATCATCCACAAAAGCCGAAGATCGAATCGGAACCATGTAAAAACTGCAAACTGTTATTCAACAAAAATAACTTCCATAGCGAAGCCAAGTGCTTCTTCAAGAACGACAAGCGTCTGAAATCCGACTCCAACAGACCCAAAGAAATGCGAGCCAAAAGATTCGACGCCAATGTAACGGAAGCAAGAGCCTCCGGTGACCTCGATGATGTAGAGCAGCGTTTCTCAACCTGGGTTCCGCGGACGATTTTTTGGGTTCCGTCGGCATTTTTGTCGCGGAACCTGTGGGTTCCGCCGCCTTTTTTGTCGACGCTATCAATGAAGATCCACACGGCTCTCTGCCTTCGGGAGAGACCCGAATTGAGAACGTCTCCGTTTAGAGATTGGAACCGGCAGTAACATATGAAGTGAAGCTTCTCATTCGGTGATAAATACAGCTCTCGGCGACGAGCTGTCGATGACCGCTGCAGCCTCCGAATGCGAAACGATATGATCAGCCAGCGAGAATCGCCGTTCGCGGCGAGCCGCTCAGAAAACAGCTCAACGCTCTCGGAGTACAGACATGCATATGCGTTCAGAAACAACATCGGTCGCCGCATGGGTGCGAAGTAAGTTTCGCACCCATGCGGTTTCGGATCGCGAAAAATCTCAAGCTCTCTCAGACTACTTTGACATCCACCGGTAACACTCGCTGGAATGAAGCGACACTTCGTATCTCATATCTTATCGGTCGCGGTGGAGAGTCCCATACAATCGCGGAAAAGCTCTTGAAACCTTGTTTCATCGAAACTGCCAGATGCCTTGCCAACGAAAAACTTGAGAAAGAATTCCGTGCATTGCCTTTATCTAACGACACAGTCGCTCGGCGAATTCGACAATGAAGTGCGTGGCTCGAAGATCAACTTTGTGCGGAGATTCGACAGAGTTCCTGTTGGGCCTTACAAGTGGACGAATCTACGGACGTCTCCGGCCTCGCGATCTTGTTAGTTTTCATCCGGTATGTACACGGAGCGCGTGTCAGAGAGGAACTTCTACTGTGCAGCAGTTTGCAGAGTAGAACCACCGGCGATGCAATTTTCAGTCTCGTCGACAGTTATTTGAAGAACAACGGTTTGACCTGGGTGAATTGCGTCGACGTTTGCTCAGTCGGAGCCGCGTCGATGATTGGCCGCAACAAGGGATTCGTCAGCAGGGTAAAAGAAGTCACCCAAAATGTGACCTCAAGTCATTGCATACTTCACAGAGAGGCACTTGCCATGAAACGAATGCCGGACGCCTTGCGGAAAGTACTGGACGATGCGATAAAGATAGTAAATCTTATAAAAGCAATACCTCTTTAATCGAGGATATTCAAAATGCTTTGCGAAGACATGGGAAGCTTGCATAGTTCGTTGCTGCTACACTCGGAAGTAAGGTGTCTGTCTCGTGGTCGCACGCTCGGTCGTCTCTTCGAGCTCCGCAACGAAATCGTGATGTTCAGTCTTGACCAAGATCATGAGGTGTTCGAGAAACTCCGACACTCAAGGTGTCTTCAGCGTTTAGCTTACCTCGCGGATATTTTTCAAAAATTGAATGCGCTGAATTCTACACTGCAGGGTCGTGAAGTCAACATATTCTTCGCGGCGGGAAAGATCAACGCAATGAAAGAGAAGCTCGAAAACTGGGCAGCTCGTGTTCCCAATGATCAGATCGAGTTCTTGCCGACTCTCCAGGATTTCCTCGACGAAACTGGGGAAAAAGTCGATGAGGAGGTTGAGGCGGACATCAGTCAGCATCTATCGGAGCTGAGAGCGACGCTTGAGCTCTATTTCCCCGCAGCTAAAATGAGGGAGCAAACCTCTCAGGAGTGGGTGAGGAACCCCTTCACGGTGAAAAATCATGTGAATCTGACAGCCGCCCAGAACGATCAGCTCACCGATATACGGAACGATGCGGTGTTGAAAAAAAATTTCGAGTCACTTCCCCTCGCTGACTTTTGGACAGAACTCGGGAAAGACTTCGTTGAGTTATCGGAAATTGCTCTCAGAGTACTCGTACCGTTTGTTACCACATATCTCTGCGAAACTGGATTTTCGACCTATGCCGCAACGAAGACGAAATTCCGGGATCGGTTAAATGCAGAGGCTGATTTGCGATTACAATTATCAGAGAGAGCTCCTGATTTTTCGAAGCTTTCAAGGAACATTCTTAGGCAACCATCACATTTGAAAAAAAAACGGCATAGCCCAAATATCCTGGTATTGATGCGTTTCAAAAGAGAAAAATGCATTAAAATAAATTACAAATCTGCGTTAAGCATAACAATGTTCTCATATAGACCAGCATTCGAGGGAATAGGGAAGAGAGTGAGAGAGATAGAGATAGAGATAGAGGAAATCTGAGGTGTGGGTTCCGCAGACCGGGTTGTCCCTCCCCGAGGGTTCCGCACAGAAAAAAAGGTTGAGAACCGCTGATGTAGAGAATTTGAACTAGCATGCCCGGCCAACGCGGCACCTGATCTAATAAGGATCAAAGTGACTGTCGGTGATAATGATAAAGTTGTGAGCGCCGTGTATGATCGCGGGAGTAATGTAGGCTTGATCAACGAGAGGTTACTGAAATACATTGCGAACCATGTAAAAGGGAGCTGCAGTTCATTCATTCCGATCAAAATCGGACAGTTCAAAAGAAACATGAATTTGATTGCACTGAAAACTGATGATTTCAAATATGATATCCTCCTCGGACTAGATGCACTGGAACTATTCAGACTGATACAAGACGAGGAATTGAATATCTATCAGCGAACAGAAAATTCAAAGTTGGTTCCCATTGCAAAGGATATAGCTCAAACTCAAAATTTTGTCGTCAAGGGAGCAGTGGCGCAACCAGGATTTTTCGCCAGGTCCGCTGAACCTACTTTCTCGCCCCTCACTCTCTCCCTTTCCTTGAAACCATGGCATTTCACTCGAAAGTCATAACTCACTTGACGCGTCCATGTTGCTTTGAGACCCGATGCATTGCAAATAATATGCAACCATCATATGTGTATTATGTGTATTGGGCGCCGGCGTTCTATCTACGAAAAGAGGACCGAAGAGACGCACCCGATGAGGAGTCAATCCCAATAAAGAGGGGATTCGAGTGACAACTATCGAACCATTTCTTTGGGCACACCCATAGCTTTTGTACATGCACAAGAACATTCAGCTTAATCAGTCTGCTCCTTCGAGCCCAAAAAACGGTTGATTGCAACCAATGCAAAGCTTGAATTCGGATTAGATCGCCTAGAAGCCAGCACGTCCGCTATCTCTGATTGTTGTTATCGTGATTATTGAGAATATTTCCGTTGTGATAGATGCAAAACTTCTGATTTATTCTTCGCAGATTCGGTTTCAACGGAACAACTCGAGAAAATGATGCCCACATTTCTGAGTCACGAGTCATGACTCAGAAATGTAGCGGTAGTCATTAATCATGACTACCAAGTCCGCTTCTTCCGCCAGGTCCGCTAGGTCCGCTAATAAAAAATCCAGGTCCGCTATAGCATGCGTAGCGGACCCCTGGTTGCGCCACTGCAAGGGAGAAACAAACCTTGTTAACGAAACTCCCATAGAGCAAACAATCCGCGAAGACGAAATAGAAAATAAACTAGGAGAGCTATCGGATTCGGAAGTCCCTGTCGATCAAAGAGAAAGCATTCTGACAATGCTGATTGAAAACAAAAATGTATTCGCGATAAGCAAATTTTCAATTTGTCAATATGAGGGAGACGAGGCAGAAATCAGACTCAGCGAGGACAAAATCATAAACGTCCGACCATATCGCAACAGCCTTTCCGAATTGGGAAACGAGTCATGGGAGAAAATGGATTTGGGCACACTCGAACAACTGGCTTCTCTTCTGTTACGCGGGTGTCTAGTTATCTCTCGACGTCAACACACATATCGCCCGAGGAATCTGAACATGATTCTTGAAAAGCTTTCCTCCCCATGTTCGTCGCTTCTTGTGGAACTTATTGTAATCTGCTTTGAAAACTAGGTTTTTGACATAAACATACGTTGTCATCCTGTTTCAACGATTTTTACATCCTGACTCCTTATTGACTTTTCAAATTCTTTCAAGATTTTCTTCTATTCAAAGCTCTCTAGCGTAATCCTCCGTTTCTAAGTTCACCCTGTGAACGACTGTGGGTATTTCTTAACAAGAACAACAATCAGGCTCAAAACGTCTGTGGCGGAGTTGCCTCGGGCCAAATGATCCGGGGCCAAAATGTCATGTACCGATGAAACAGAGTGTATTGTCCCAACAGAAACAGTCATGTCGCGGACGAGGGAGGGGGTTCGGAGATGGTGTCTTGGGCAACCTGCAGATACTCATTATACTGATCGACGGTTAACCTCGGTCACACATTTCGCACGCTTCGATATAACTAGAGCTTGGAAGTTTAGGCACTCAGAATTAGGCATTTTAGGCGCCGAAATCTAGGCAATCTAGGCATCTGAATTGAGGCATTTCAGGCGGAATTTAGGCATTTTAGGCGAAATTTAGGCGAGACCTAAATGAGTCAGATTCAAATTTCATGGAGCGAAATCGAGAAGGCGAGTCAAGAGTAATTCCACGACCATATCATGTATCTGACAAGGAGCTGTCTACTCGGTATCGGCATCGGGCTGGTTACACATCGGGATGAGATGATATTTCGCGTTCTCTGGTGTCAGTGAAAGTCTCCGATCCGAGAGAAGGAACTTGTAACGGGAGAACGATCTCTCCACGTCAACACTCGCTGAAGGAGCATGGCTGAAAGATGCGATGTCGCTGACTGACAAATGTGAAATCTGGTCGCCCAAGAGTGCGCGCTGAATTTGGACCGTGGACCCCAGGCCCGAATTATTTTGTACTACACTTCGAAACTTCTCCTTTATGGGGATGGCTTTCGCCCCTTCCGCCGACTCCATGCTTATTCGAACATCTTCCAAGACGTTCATTGTCGTGTTCAGCGGCAGGGCGGTGCACTCAAGCTTCTCTATGAACTCACGGAATTTGGAGAAGTTACGCGAGATAAATGCAAGATTCGCTTTTACTGCCGTATCACACATGAGCAGCTGAGCTTTCCCGATGGCTGTCAACCTTCGGGAACAGGATTCGAATCTCTTCGCATACTCGATGAATGCCGTGGACGATGCATGTCACATAGATCATCTTTGGGAAGAGCACTTGCAATGCTTCGGCAGCCTTCTTCATGTACGAGGCGGCGTCGGTTACGAAGAGGAGTACTCGGTCGTGCTGGATACCATCCGGCCACAGTAGGAGAAGAGACGTTGTAAATGCTTGCGCGATTGTGGAATGATTCATCGCCTCGACTGTTCAACAAAAAAGGAGTCGAAGCTTCCCCCGCACGGAGGCATCCTACAACGGTGTTCACGACGTACTGACCCTTCGCGTCGGTGGTTTCATCCAGTGATATCCAGATTCGAGAGGTGCCGATCGAGGAGCGAATTTTCTGGATGGTTTCTTCATAAAGCTTCTTGAGATATGACTTCCTGAGAGTTGTGTGTTCGGGTCGTGGTTTCATTGCATGAAGCTTCGGAACGCATTATGTGAAATTTGATATAGGGGAACGTTCATAATTTTCTTTTTCTCGTTCTTATGAAGATGGAGGACGATTTGATGCTCTTTAACAAAGTTTTATTGTCAGTGGGATTTTACGATGGGATCGAATCAGACGAACTATCCTATATATTCTCGATTCAACTCTCGGACTTGTTATACCCGAAGTTCTAAATACCTTTAACAAAGAATCGAAATTTCAAGTGCGTCAGTCACCTTCGTGTTTCACTGTCTCATGTAAACAGGAAGAAAGGCGGTGCAACGACAGCGCCGTTATGAAATGGTGGCGGGAAAATTACACGTTGATGTTCACAAGCATACGAGTCAACAGTGTTCTGACTTTTGATGTCGATGCCGGAAGACACATTCTAGATAAAATATGAGAGCTAGAATGTTGAACACTAAATCCGATCTAAGATGAATACCATTCAAAGTCAGAGTTGCAAAGTATTTGATCAGTTTTTTGAGTTGCTTCAAACGAGTACCTGGAAAGACTCTCCCCGACGAGGCAGGGCGATGAGGTTAGTCATCGATCAACGAATCCGTCCAGTTTCACTTGTCATCATGAGAAGTGGCATAGTAGATTGTTGAATTTTTTTGGCGCTTGCCAGGGACACAAGACAACACAACCGACCTGGCGGGTGAACCGACGCTGAGTGAGCTTTGGCAACTCTTGGTGTCAAAATACGACATCAAGCGAGAGTTGAACGACAGTCGCGACAACATCGAGTCATGTTTCTCCAACGTTCATATTTCTATTCCAAAGAAAACTCAGGCGTGTAACCATGAGAGGGAGTTTGGTCAAGAAGTTTTTTCAAAACAAGTTGGGCCTAACGCAAATGAGAGAGAAGTGTCGTTTCCATTCCCTCGAGCGCTTGTTTTCTATGGTTATCCTCGAATTTGTCATCCTTGGTTGGCCATACGATGCCATCCAACTTTCTCGCCATATAGAAATCATCGAGTCCGAGCTCGAGCAGCATACTGCGAGTTTATTCTTTGAATCCGGTGACCTTTCGAATCGGAAACAGCTCGAGATCGCACAGAAACTCCACACTGCGGTCCGGTTTTCTTTTGCCCAGATGGAGCCGACTTCCCGGCGAACGATTTGAACTCTGCCACATCCTCAGATTTGGACGCAGGGAATTTTCCCTTCGATTCTGTGATGAATACGTACATTGGTCGAGGGATCTCGTCTGCCATGGTTACGACCGGCATAATCATAAATCATGTACAGTGGTGGCCAGAATCTTAAGAAGTTGGAGTTCACTGAAAGTCCGTTTCCAACACCTGCGGGACGAAAAATAAGGAAACCCCGCTCCTTGTGCTGGTCATCAATTTACGAACAATGCTGTTCACAACAAGAATTTCGACGTAACTCATTCGAAAACTGCAACGGACCCTTCAAGGACAACCTGTCAACAACTAACCAGTGCTCAGTATTTCGTGGAATGACCCCCATTTTTTATTACCTCCGCACATCTGCGATTCATGGAGAGAACGAGGCTTTCACAGACTTGTTTCGCTTTATTGTACCACGCCCTCGGGGCCTGACCTGCGGATTCTACTCAGGAGAGGGACGACACTCAAGTTCAGGGCAACACTTTCATTCCACTAACTATTGTCGCCTCTTCGTTGAAGTGTAACCCGAGCCCGCACATCAACTATTCGTCGGATTTCTTTTACATCCGGAACCGATGATGGAATTGTTGCAACGAGATTTTACTGTGCCGCTCAGATACCTCCGAATCCCAAGGCCATTCTCATACTCCAATCTGGCTCCTTAGATCTAAGATACGCGAAGATCGAAATCGCCCACCTCGACGATCCGGTACTGATGTCGTTCCTCGAAATGATGCTCCATCTGCGTAACCGAACCTTTCTCGATGTTATCGTCCAGGGTGTTCTGCAGGTATAACATGCATCGACTCGTGCACCGCAGCCTGCACATAGAATGCGCCCGTTTCGGCATTGGATTATTATTTATCGGTGCTAACAGGACCTCCAGACAAACTGGACACGTGAACCCCTGCACTAGCAGCCGAATCACGCCCTCGTTGTCCTCTCTGGATGCTGCATCTGATTCTGGAACTTCTGCTCGCACCGCCGCACTGTGGGGCGAACAATGCTTTTAGGTGGGAAAAAATCATGTCGGGAATTCAGATCTCATATGGTGGATATATAATCCTAGCAACGAAAGATAGTGGTGAGGTGGGTAGGCAAATCAAAATCGTGGTACTTCTTGAAAGCTCGGCGCTCAAATGTACGTCGCGCTCAAGATACTCGCCACCGGGCGCATTAAACCAGTGGTTTCCAACCTATTTCGGTTCCCTCATCGACATTTTTTCGCGGTATAAACAATTATTGAATTCGTGTCTGATGCTCTCTTCGAATTCCTCTTTCTGAATCACCTCTCTAGATTACTTTGAAAGTTCCCGGACTGCCATCAACTCGAAACATTGTTGAAAAGCAGCCCCGATTCATCTCCAGCCGCCGTGTCCGAGGCTCCACCTCATTGTCGCTCTTTCTCCCAGGCCTGAGCGTTCCTGTTTTCAGCCACGTGTCCATTATGAGATAAATTGTTTCCGATTCCTGTGCCTACCTCAAGGAATGTTTCCACAACGTCGAAAAATGTGAAACGATGAATAGTTCCCGCAAAGGAGCATTGGAGGAAAGCCGCAAAGAAACCGGTTTTTTTTCGGAAAAAAAAACGCCACCACGCTTACTCAGTACCTCAGTAAGGTACTATGGTCAGGCAATAGGATAAAAGTGTTACTTCAGTATCTCAATGACCTCCCGTATTAGGCTTATGTTAGTCCTCCAGGTTCTGCACTTGAACGCGAGTTCTCTCCTCTTTCGAAAATGCGGAATTTCTTGAGATCGATGATCAAGTCACCCTTATCTTCAAACGAGTTCGAGAGTGTATTTCGATTGTTGGATGCGACCTTCTGGCGCACTGATTCCAGCGCTTCCTCAAAGTCCGCGTCCGCTTCCCCTTCAACGACTCGAGAGGGGCATGACAAAACGCCCCTTCGCTGAAATATGCGGATGCATGAATTAAAGTAGGCCTGTAAGCGTACAAGTGGGCATGCAAGGATTGATCCACTGGGTTATCTTCTCGGACTCTCGTTGATACTCGGATCACTATTTATTCCGTCAATCACTCTCCAATCGCTCTGTGTCTAATTCATTCCTCCCGCACACGCTGTCAAACAGTGACTGTCTGACTGCTGTCAGCTTTTCTTCCCTCATTCTCTAATCGACGTTCTCGTCGAACCTGCTCTCTTCGATTCTCACATTCGGCCAATGCTACCAATTCTGGCGCCGACAGAACAGTCTAGAGTTACCTACACGGCATGGCATCGAATTACTCAAGTGAGCACAACCTAGTCCCTCGATACAGCTTTATTCAAGCCACAAGAGCTCTACTGCGAAAACTAAATTTTATTCAAGCCCTCCTTCTGTCTTGCCGTTGGGGACTTGTTTCTTCCCTCGGTGTGCTCTCTTCGTTCCGTCTAGGCATCTTTTCGGTTTCGGACCTTGACCTCCGTCGTTTGTTCGGCGCGAGTTGTAGTTTGGCGGCGGTGGAACTCGATTATATGCGTAGTTCCGGGTTGTGATTCGGGTTACCTCGGCTAGTTCCCTCTGTGCTGCATCCAGAATCGCGAGAGACGTCTGATCTTCCCTCGTTCGGTTTGGCTGCGGTTCGGGCGGTCGATCGACTACCGTTCTTAAACCGGTGTCGCAGGACACCTGGCGCGCGGACACATTCCGCTCGTAGGCCTGTGGGTCAAACCCACAGACTCCACACACGGGTATCGGGCAACCTCCTGTCTTTCCCTCGTTGCGACTACCTCTCCTTGTGCAGTCCTTTCGAACCGCGTGCCCCGGCAGTTGTGTGGCCTCTTCCGCCACATCCATAGCAGATCCGATTAAGATGTTTGGGGCAATTTCGGCTGTAATGCCCTTCGCGAAACACATGTTGCACTCGCTTTCTTTCGCCAGACAGTTATCATCTCCGCTGGGATGACGGTCATCGTTGCACGCCGCGCACTTCCTTTTTCCCTCTGGCCTCACATCTCGTAACCACTCTTCTGCCACAGCTACGGTCTAGGGAACAAAACCGTAATTGCGGTTTGCGGTTTTCACCGCAAATTGCGCTTTACGGTTTTAGGCTAACCCTATGGAAAACCGTAAACCACAAATTATGAGTTGCGGTTTACGATTTTACGGTTTTCATTATGTTACAATCTTTAAGTGGAGGTGATCGAGACTAGCTGAAAATTCGAAATCCTTTCGTCTGTCAAGCTAACTATAATAAGATTCCGAGGTTTCACGATTTTACGGTTTCCATGTTGGAGCAGTACATCATCTCTAATGGACGGAATGTTGAGGAAACCGTTGCCCCGAATGTTGGACTGTATACTAGGATCGCTGATATAGTATCTGACGTCAGAAACAGCGGTCTCGAAACTGACTGAGATTGTGTTGATCGTGTGAATCGTTAACAGACTTGCATGCAAAAAGAGCTACACACCTTCAGTAACGCTCACAACGCGGCTCCTCCTACGTCCCCCGCGTGTTGCCTTGGAATTGAATTATAGTTGGTCAGTTGCCAGATCTTTGGAATCCGCCGAAAAATGCTGCGGAAATACTCGCCGTTGGGAAACTCATTTCGGGAAACGTCACTAAAAGGGATTTCGGAAACTTAACAGAACAACGATACCAACACACGCACTGATGAACCGTTCGACTCTACCGATGAGCACAGAATGCATACAAGCTTCTGAATTTTCCAACGGATTCTACTGTGTTGTGTCTTCTCGAAAAGCGGGAATTCGAGCATTCGACGCTTGGAGAACAGAAGGATCTCTTTCTTACCGGATTCCGTCTTGAGCCAAGAGAGAAGCCTCACTCTTGATCGGATCAGTAAATAGAATCAGATACCGAATCGGCGATCCCAGGATACCGCCTAGCATTCCCGACACCGCACCGGTTACCTCAACGTTGCGCCCGATGCAGATGATGTACTGCTCCAACATGGGTACCGTAAAATCGTAAAACCTCGGAATCTTATTATAGTTAGCTTGACAAACGGAAGGATTCCGAATTTTCAGCTAGTCTTGATCACCTCCACTTCAAGATTGTAACATAATGTGAACCGTAAAATCGTAAACCGCAAAACCGCAACTCGTAATTTGCGGTTTACGGTTTTCCATAGGGTTTGCCTAAAACCGTAAACCGCAATTTGCGGTGAAAACCGCAAACCGCAATTACGGTTTTGTTCCCTA
>JAJSRV010000048.1:786832-809008 GCA_021527715.1 Neoseiulus cucumeris | reverse complement strand
GTTCTTCGTCGCCTTAGGAAATATCGAGTGCAGAGAATATGTCATCCAGAATGTGTCGTCGAGAAGTGAGCCAAAGCAGGCTTGAGAGATCAAATGTCAATTATAGAAAATTATTATTGTATCGCTCATCGTTAATACAAATTATTGTAAACCACCATTTATCGTCGGTACGAAGGAGAATTCAAGCGACCTCAATACATGCACGTTCGACAATCATCAGAACCGGCACCCGGTTCGGCGGGAGTGTTACGAAACGATGTGTCTCGTCCATGACGTCACCACGTTTCGAGGCGAACGCACGTTCGCTGTCAGTGCAGTTCGAGCGGAGCCCGCCACGAGGCGCTGGCGAAGTCTCCGAACACAGGAAAAAGGAAATCTCAAGAAGAAAGTTCCCATGTTGCGCCAGCGCGCTACTCATGTAATCCTCGATAGGTAGAAAATATGGAATTGAGCGACAATGTAAATGAAAATCAATCATATACCAATGCTCCGTCCTGTGTCACAACGGTATCGGACGAGCAACCGCATGGTTTGAGATTGCTCGAATCACTGGGCTGCCTCTCATTTCAGCATCATCCTTGATGACGCTCGGTTGCATCCGCTTGAGAGAAGGAGTTGAATTCGTTAACAGAATACGCGTCGAGGCAAAGAAACCCAAGTCTCAGAAGAAGCGTCTAGAAACACTGATCGAGAAACACCGTTCGGTTCTCGAGGGTCTGGCCAGACTGCCAGGTACAGTGTCAATACACCTCGGAGAAGAATGAAAACCGGCGCAATTTCTACCGAGAAAGGTTCCAGTCACCATCAGAAAACAAGTCACAGAAAGAATTCTAGAATTGGAAAAACTCGGAGTCATCCAAAGAATCAAACACGACGAACGCTCGATGGATGAGCTAAATGCTCGCAGTCACTCGAGAAGGGAAGAAACCGCGCATCTGGCCCCTTCCACCCGGAGCAGGCCACAAGGAAGTGTCATTTCAGAATGTCAACGCTAACCGACATTTTGCCTCACCTCAACAAAACGAGATTCTTCACGGTGTGCGATGCCGCCGATGGTTTCTACCAATGCGTTCTCGACAAAGATTCTACGGATTTCACCGTGAATTACGGTTTTAAGCAAACCCTATGGAAAACCGTGAATTACGAGTTGCCGTTTTACGGTTTACAATTTTACGGTGTTCATTATTGATTAATCCTGAAGTTGAGGTGATCAAGACTGGCTGAAAATTCGAAATCCTTCCGTTTGTCAAGCTAACCATAATAAGGTTCCGAGGTCTTACGATTTTACGGTTTTCATTTTGGAGCGGTACATCATCTCTAATTGACGGAATATTCATCATGATGAATTCGTTTATTGCCACGTTGTGGCGTGTTGTTTGTTTAAAAATTTACAAGCGTAATACAGTAGAGTCCCGGTTAACGAACGGCTCGGTTAACGAACGATCCGCTTAACGAACACGCTCGATTTCCCACTCCTGGTCCGCTCTACGAAGCGTTGATCCGGTTAACGAACCACTTGAAAAATATGATGAATGAGGAATGAATATGAATACACTCCCATTACACAGAGAATTCATGTGCGCAAATATATCTCTTCTATGGAATGCTCTCCTGTAAAAAGTAAAAGCACGATAAAAGTGGTTTGAGATATAATCTGAGGATCACAGTAGATCTTCTCTTGATTCAAGTTCGTATCATTAAGACTTCAACAAAGCGGAGTTAATCGTGGTTGTGGTTGACGAAAAGGTGTTTCTCTTGACTGTCTGGAACGGATTCTTTTTCTCTTCATAGGAATCAATGTTGAAGCGTGTTCCGGATAACGAACCCTCCGCCGGAACGGATCAAGTTCGTAAAGCGGGACCCTACTGTATATATACAGGTTTTGATCTATAGTATATACATGACCAGAGTCGGGTGTTTTTTCCGAGTTAATTGTCGCTCCAATGGAAGTTCGTTGCGTTTTCACAATTGTACAGATGGTACGTTTCGCATAGCCGATCACACACACAGCTTTCGTTCACTGTATGCGTGCCGTTCCTCTTGCAGATCCGATGGTGAGAACCATGCATTGTACTTCTCGTTAGTCGATGTCTCTGGGCGCGTTTTGGTCCTTTCCACCAACTCTTCTTCATTGCTGGTACTTCCCAGAAATTCTTGTCAATCTCTGCCATTTTGTCGAGCCACTTGTTGCACAGGGCTTCGTGCGCCGGCGCGGCGTCGCTCTGAGGTTGATTTTTTCCTTCAGGGATTCTGACATCAGCGGTGCCCTGGTCAGAAGGTAGGCCAGTCTGTTTCTGGCACTTCTGTGTACATCTAGCGCTCGCTTTGGTTTTTGCGACATTGCAAATACGTTCTTGATCCTGAGTATAGGACCGCGTCGTCGGCGTAAAGCAGTGTGTACACGATATCCTGCTCGGTTGTTAGTGTGCCCGGGAGATCACTGACAATGAGTAAAACTGAGAACAGTAGTGGAGATAAGTTGTCGCCTTGTGCCACTCCTCGGGATTGAGAGGAGGGTGCGACCCTTCTGATTTGTAGCAAGCTTGCTATGAGCTGTTGCATCTTTCCTGCGACTCCCGCTCTGGAAAGTTTTTCGAGAATCTTTGTTCGGGGAGCCATGTCGAATGCCGATTTGTAGTCTATGAAGATAGCATACAAATGGCCTGTTCGGCTTCTTCGTTGCTGCGTGAATTCTCTGTAACAGTGTCTCGCATGCGGTCAGGGTGGACTCTGCGCGCCTGAAACCGTGCTGTTCCGGCGGTATCACTTCTTTGTAGTCCAAGTAATCCGTCTGACGTCGAGCGATCACTGAGGACAGCAGCTTGCTGAGCGAGTTCCTTTTCGCAATACCCGTCCATGCTGAGAGGGTTGCCCTTGCTCTTCGGAATGATCGGAATGGACGGAATATTGAGGTGACCGGTGCCCCGAATGCCGGTTTATATAGTAGGATCGCCAATCTAGTATCTGACGTCAGAGACACCGGTGTCAACATAGGCAAAAGCGCTATGCCGCTGAACTTTCGGCCATGAATTCAGGATTTAACGTGGTATGGACGGTGAATGAAGGTGAGAGGAGAGTGCCCGATAACTTTCAGGGTCGAATTTGACGGGTGATTTCGATCTCATTTGCTTAAACAGCTCGTCTGCTTCCCGAGGGTGGCGCGTTCTCTCCATCGTGATAATCATTCCGTCAACCTTCGCGGAATCGGACTTGCGGACCGCGCTATCTGGCGGAAGCGATCTCGATGAGTTCCCATGTGCGCTCTGTATGCTCGGAACCTATCGAAGTACGACTCGTCACGCACTCGCTTGAACTGGCTTTGAATGATCGCGAATGACCATCCCGGATGAGAATCTTTGAAATCGAGCACCTTGCAGATGTACTCGAACGAGAAATTTTCCGGCCGAGCGGTCCTCGAGGACACGCTCGAAGTCGTCATTTCGATACCGAGAGTCGTACAATTCCTCGCATTCGTCGGCCTCGACGTAATCTTCGTTGTGCAATTTCCGTGGAGTCACACAAGTCTTTAGCCAGTTGTCGCTCGATCGTACTGGCTCCTTCCGCCGTGGAGCGCCGCGCCGTGACGTGTCCATGGCGTTTTGGACCCTGGATTCAGAAACGATTCCCCGAACTTCTCCCAGCAGTGTTTTGGAGAGACATTTTCATGTTCAGACAAGCAGTGGATAATTAATTGATTGATCAGCTCATCGATCAATGTTACATCCACGTTATCACTCATCAACGTTATCATTCGTTGGAACAGGTCGATTTGCTTCGGCGCGCCATGCGATTTCGGCGGCGGCTGGCGGCGTGGCGGAGCATGGGAATCGGCGGCGCGGCCCGCCGGTGATTTCGGGGTCAGTTGCCGGATCTTTGGAATCCGTATCCGCCGTAAAATGCTGCGGAAATACTCACCGATGGGAAACTCATTCCGGAAAACGTCACTAAACGGGATTTCGGGAACTTGATAGAACAACTATACCAACACACTTACTTACTGATGAACTGTGCGACTCTACCGATGAGCACAGAATGCGTCCAAGCTTTTGAATTTCCCAACGGCTTCTACTGTGTTGTGTCTTCTCGAAAAGCGGAAATTCGAGCATGCGACGCTCGGAGAACCAAAGGATCTCAAGTTTCCTACCGGACTAAACTATACTTAGGTACCTGTCCGGGGACACTCAGGATCATTACAAAAGAATAAAATTATGATATTAATAAAGAAGGCCAGCCCCTTCGGCCAGAGGTACCGGTGCGAGCTTAGCAGACGGCTGCCACGGCGGGTCAGTCGAAAACACTAACCCTTCAGTGTTAACCAGGCAGCCGTTCCGCAAGGACGGCTTTTTGATGAATAGAACGTATTTATTGTCGCGTTTGTTGTACAAGGGGGGTTGTCTCAGATAACAATTGCGGGATCGTTCGGACATTATCTCTTGTTGAAATAGTGAAGTCCAGTAGCCCGTGTCAATACTCTAGATAAACTTCAGTCTATCATTCTCGCTTCGTAGTAGATGCTTTTTCAGCTTTCTCTTGAACAATTTCCTCGATTGTACATTTCGGATCTCTGTTGGGAGGCTATTCCAAGTGTTTGCCGCTCTGCAGTAGTATGAGTTTCGCCCCTGAGCCGTTTTTCTTAGTTCAGATCTGATCAAGTTTACTGTATTCGATCGATTTCGAGTGCCACTTTTCCTCACTATTAGATTTAGAACTTTTGGACCTCGGCCGTTAATTTGGTCATGGAGAAATACACATATGTTGTACGACAGAGCTAGGGGAAGAGGCAGTATTTCGGCAGTTTCGGTACAGTCGGCTTGGTGTTTCTTGGGGGTTATAATCTTTATCGCTCGCTTCTGCAGCGAGTATACCTTTTTTAGTTGGGCTTTCGGTGCCATGCACCAGAATTCCATACAGTAATTCAGATGCGATTGGAAGTACGCATTATACAGGAGTTTTCCCATCTCGTATCCGGCAGTCTTGCAAAGGTTATTTATCACGAATATCGCTCGGTTCAACTTTTTGCACAGTTTCTCAACATGGTTCGTGACTTTGACTTTCTCGTCCAGGACGCAGCCTAGGAAGCTCACTTCTTCAACCCTCTTAATTTGTACAGATTGCACTTGTATGTTGACTTCTGGCAGTTTGGCTTTGGCTTTGGAGAAGATCATGTATTGAGTCTTTTGAGCGTTCAGTTTCATACAGTTCGTTTCGCACCATCTCTGTATGGCCTCCACATCACGTTGCATCATTTCCTCCATTTCGTGTAATGTTTTTGCGCGGTATATTACAGTCGTGTCGTCAGCAAATATAGAGACCTCCCCGCTACAAACATTCGGAAGGTCATTAATCATGACCAAAAAACCCAGAGGACCCCAGAGGCTTCCCTGGGGAAGGCCCAGCTTCACTGGGAGGAAAGCCGTAGACTCTCCGTCTAATTTTACAGTCTGCTGTCTCTGTTCTAGGTACGAGTTTAGAAGGTTCAAAGAATTCTCTTTAACTCCATACGCTTTCATTTTCGCTGAGAGGACCTCTTTTCTCACTGAGTCGAACGCTTTCTGCATATCGGCGCGAGTACCATCTCGCAATTCTAGTGCAACTTGCACCTCTGGCTTGAAAGGCGGCCGCGGCCCGTACACTACATCTCTAGTGTTTTCCTTTCTTGGATCCGGCAGGTGGGATTCGCCAAACTCCGCTAGGTAGGAGCTGATAAGAAGGGAAACAGTTCGGAGCGTGCGCGGATCTCAGAAGTGTCCATGCGTTCTAACTGAACCAGCTGTTGAAAATAACAAAGCCGGTCCTAAAAATTCGAGATCGATCAAAGAATCAATCTGTCATCATTTCCTACTTTCAGACCCTACCCGAGGTGGAAACCTGCAGGGATCCGTGACATTAGAATGTCATTCCCGACAGTGTATGAAGTCGGTGAGATGTTCCTCGTTGTACGCAGGATTATAGAAAATCCCGAGAGCGCGAGTAAGGAGAAGTGGTCCCAAAACACCAAGCCCTATCGCCGTCGTCGCAACTCGGTTCCATTGCTCCGCAAAATCTGCTCCTTCTGTGAATGCTATCCAGAGTTAGGCGTATTCGTATTCGTAAATACGAATACAGATACGAATACGAAAATATTCATATATTCGAGTTCTTTCCGTGAATACGAATAAGAATACCAAACACTTGGAAAGCCTTCATCAGGTAGAATAGTTGGTCAGATTCTCTGGGGGAGGGTAAGGAATGTCGTACGATGAGGATGATGACAGAAAGTCGTCATGTACCAGTTGTAGTTCGACAGCTCCCAAGTCGAGGAAACGAGTATGCAGATTCTCAAAAATTTAAGAGCGTTCCGAAAGACAGTGCTCTCTTAATAGAGCGAAGCGGCATCTCCGCTCCACCGAGCTTCGAGCACTGATATCAAGAATTACTAGATGCCTGACCAGCCCCAACTTCTTAACCAAGTTGATGACCTCATAAGGATTCACTGGATAGACTGTGAATTACACTCCGAGATCGCAACCGAATCAGTCGAATCAGCAGCCCATCGAATTTGAATTGTCCGCCACCACTATAGGCACTCGATTCGATACATATTGACCTCTCATCTGGACATATGAACTCTTTCACTTCAGGGGCGGATTGTGTTACCTCCGCAGATCTACGGTCACAGTTTTTTGTGTAGACCCAAAATCTAAGCCCCACCAAAGCAAGGTTACAGTCCCAAGCCGAGGGGACCGACGCGTTTCTCCAGAGCGCGTTTCTTGAGGATCTCGAGAGGTGATGCTCTATCAAATAGTACGGAGTTTGGGAACGTTGGAGAGGGCGACTTTGCTACTTTAGGGGTGTAGCGGGCGAATCAGTCTTCAACTCACCGTCTTGATGATTTCGTGCTCTTCGGGCTCCCGAGAGCCGTTGAGAGTGACACCGCTTCCTTCTGTCTGGAGTCTGATCATTTTTCCAGCGAATGACCGCAAGTCGACATACATCGGGACCGTTGTGCCGGGTTGTACCCACGTGGAACAGATCCCATCCGGAGCTGATACGGTCCTGAGGTAAACATTGAGAGGGATCCTTCCGTCATAATTGGAAACTCCGCCAAGTCGCTCGCAGGAATAGTTTGAAATGTGGACGGTCTCCGATTCCAGCGTTCGGCGTCGACCTCCTCCCCAAGTGTGTTGCGAAGCGAGCTTCGACTCTCCATGTAATCCAATAGTTCGTCAGTCGCGCTGTCTTCGGTCCCTAGTCGCTTTCCGTACGTGTTCTGGAGGAAACCAATGATTTTGCACATCATCGGCATCTTCGGGAGCATTTTATTGTCTACTGTATGCTTGAGAAGCTTGAACTTGCCCCAAAGAAGTCCGTGGACTGCTTCAACAACCCATCGTACCTTCGTGACGCGACGCGACTCGTTAGCCTCTTCTGTTGGGAGCTGTTTCCGCTTGTTCAACATTGCCGGCATGAGGACCTTGAAGCCTAGACCGGTCATGAAGTCCTTGGCGGTGCTGAAAGCCCTGTCTACAATGAGGATATCGCCGTCTCTCAGCAGACTCCGTAGACAAAAATCCTTCAGAACTTCTCTGACGATCGTGGCGTCGTTTTCTTTGGCTGCATACGGTCCGGCAAGATCCACGAACATGGATAACAGGTGGTGGAAGTGAAACCGACGGGATAGCCGGGTGGTCTAAGTGCAGATTTGCTTGTGGTACCAAATGCCATGTTGACTCGTGGTAGCACACTCTCGAGCGGCAGGTCGTTGGTTCGAATCTCTTCTGGTACCAGAAGACCGACTTCTTCAGAGACGGTTTCCACTCTGAAAAGGCGAATATCGAAGAAGTTTCTCCACGCCTTCCCCCGGCACCTAACCTCTGCAACACAGGCGTTGAGCGCCTCTAGCAGAGGGCCGGGGCGAGGGATGGAGCAAAAAAAAAGTTCTGCACGAATCGTTCAGTGCTGGATGCTTTCCCCTAAAGAAGTGGTCGACGAATTCGCCGGAGTTGGGAAGGTTCATTCAGGGAAAGTATCCAGACGCAGCAGTCACGTACGATGACGAAAACTTCAAGTTTCTGGGAGTGAGATGGAAAAAAAAGCGAATTCTAGCTTTTCCAGTGCCCAGATGCGTTCCAAACAGTTGATGCCTTCTCCTGCATGTCTTAACTTTCGGAGGACACTTGGCCTGAATCAGATTCCGTGAGAGAAGATAGCCGCTGCAACATCTGCTTCGCGAGCCTCTATCGTCACCCGATTCCCTGGCTTCACAGGCGGCGACGACGCGACTTCATTCGCGGACGCCTGCATGTTTTTGTAAAACTCAATACATTATCCGTCCTATATACGAACTGCTTCGCTTTGTAGTTACTGCTTTTCCGTCGAAGCCGAGAGAAAACGTGCAGCTTTCTTGAAACTCTGTGAGGGAGGTTGGTGATCACCAGAGTCTCCACTACGGCAATGCAGTTTCGGAACTTTCGGAACGCTTCATCGATTTTTTTCATCATCGACTATTTTCCTCCGGAAGGAATGATTTTGACTCCCAAAGACCGAATTCCGCGATTTTGCGCAAAACTCAAAAGTTCCGTCGTGAGTTCCCGCAGGGCGGCGGCTTTGGCGGGGGAGAGGGCCCCATTCTGGCATATGAGAACATACCCCTTGAAGCCGGACACGGTGATGCGCCAAAGATGATCCAGCAGGCGACGGGGAGTACAGCAGTGCTCCTCGTACATCAAAGAACGACGCACTCGCTCGTGAACGTGTCCATACTCCGGCCGAATACACCGAACCCCGATTCGTTGTTCCTCTCCAAGTCCATAGGCCGGGATTAGTAATGTATGCTTCATGGCCAACGGCAGGGAAATCGGAATCACACAAAATCCACGCATCGTCAATTTCTTTTTCCAGGTTGCCTGGGTGAAATGGAACAGGCAGCCTTTTTTTTCGGCGCCTTGGAAAGTCTCATCGATGGCCACGAGAACCGCAGCCTCGAAGTCAGTGTGGAACTTCGTGGCATTGAGAAGAAGAATGAGGTCTGATGAGGCCAAACATTTTGTTGTAGGTTGTAGCAGGAGAAATAATGCTAGCGGCGGCATCATCTTATCCAGATAGAATGCATGAAGAATGTTCAGTTGCAGGAACAAACGAGAAACGACACTGAATGTTCCGTCCATGAAAACCATAGGCGCTTGGCGAAGAATCCTAACGATCTCCTCCGTAGCGAATCCGAGCATGCGATCCTCGGTTCCGTCGTCAAATATTTTTTTTTGCCATCAATCGTTTGGGTCCAAACTACCTCTAACAGAAGACTACTTCGGATTGCGGTAGCGACGGAAGAATTTACGCGCGTTTTCGATACATTGTAGTTCGGACGTTTGTGAACGTGACCATCCAATTTCTTCAGTGTTACGACCTCAGGTTGGCGACCGTGTTTGCCAACCTGGTAGTCATAATCCTCGTTCACTTTCTTGGAATGCTGCAAGGACTGAAATTTCTGTGAGAAAACTACAAACACCGCATTCTGAAAGCAGCATCTGACTCCTGGGTGTCAAAATGGTCGGATATAGTTCTGAGATGATTTTTTCCACCTATTTCGTTGAACGGTGAAGAAATCGCTCGAAGTAAGATGAGAGATGTGGAATAATGTAAAACATAGAAGCTTCACTGAGCCGACCCTTCCCCTCAACTCAAGGAGAAGGGCTGTCTGGCTCGAGGGAACTCACCATTGCACTCAATTACAGGAAGATACAGCTGTATCTACACCCATATAGCTAGTATATACATAGAGGAGTACAGTGAGGTCGTGACGGCGAAGTTGGTATCAGTTCTTGATGAATTGTTAATCTTGAGTACTGATCTCTCAGCATTGCACTGGCTGTCGGTGGAGACCACAGAACAATCTCAGAGAATTCGAATCACAAACAGAGACCACAGATTTAGCTCGACTTAGCTCCTCGGTAAAGGGATCCAAGTTAAGAGAAACAAGACGCAGGGACAGTGTGTTGTTACAGAATGTATTCATTGCATACCAGTATGAGACTTCTAGAGCCTCACGACTCCACATTCAACAATTCTCGAATACATATATGGTTAACGAAAGTATCTTGGCTATCGTCAACACTCACACCTGGAAGCGAAGGGAATGAAGGTCAAAAATCAAAGGAAGATAAATCCAGGGCTGCCTGCTGGTTTAGTTCCTTGTTTGGATGAGGCCAACTGACACTCAAAGTTGAGGTCCCAGTCTGCTAGATGATGCTTCCCTTCGAGCAGACGCAATTGCTTTGCGTTGTGCGATTCGACCGCGTTGTTCGTTCTCGTTCCGCAGGGCGATCCGTAAACGGAAGAACCTCCAGCTCGGATCGTCTCCAACAAGGAGGACCTCATCGTGAGTAGAGTTGTCAACGATAGAAACAGTTTCCGCACGCGAGATCCGCGTCGTCGTATCTCTCCAGCCAAACCTACTTTGCCCGCATGCTTTACCAAACATTGGGCATGATGGAAGAAGCACCCACAGACACGAACGCCGGGTAACTCTGACACCACGGCGGATCGCATCGCGGCATCAAAGTCGCCCATGTAGGAGGCGACGTTCCAGTGGGGTACTACAGCTTTCAGCCGCTCGGAAACCTCTCGGTAGGCATCAGCGCTCTTGGACTTCATCAGCGCGCACGCGACCATCCCGACCTTCGGAACAACGAGAGAGATATGAGTAAGGCATATGGCATAACATTGATAAAGAACTATAGAAATATACAAAAGCAATCATTTTGTTCTGAATCTTACGCGGCCATCCCAGTTGGCGTGGATTGTGAAGAGCTGGTCGCACAAACCTTGTAGGTTGCGTCAGCGTGCGCCATTGTTGCTCGCGGAAGCACAGCGAGCAGTCTCCTCGTAGTGAGTATCACACTGTTGTGCCCCGGACAGCGAATATTTCGTCGTCTTCTTCCATCAGTGGTTTCATTGCAGCCCGTTCAGACGGTTTCCGTGATGAAATCGTGGAGCTCCTGTAGAGACGAAACCGGCTTAGGCTTAACGAAGGCTGCGTGCTATCGAAGAGTTCGTACCTGAGCGTGCAGTGGGATGTGCATGGCCACTTCGACCGGGACATCTCGCCGGGCCGAGAGCAGCTGCTCGGTGGGTTCGCATGGAATCCTCCGCAGTCTCCAATACGGTTCCCCTTCGTGAAAGCTCTTTCTTGTGGAACACAAACTCGCCGGTGCCCTTCACGCGGGGAGTCACATACTGGCCCCGCGGATCGAGTCGGCGCTCTTGATGAAGCGTTACCCAATCCGGTCCATGCTGGAAGGCCTCAGCAATCGTAGTATAGGTGTATGGAATAAGGATAGAATCTATCTATGATTTTCTTCGGTTTTTTCTTCCATTGGAATAATTGGAAAAATATATCTTACGAGAGACACAGGGAAACCGCTCGGAAAAATCCCGAATTCCCCGACGCACTTGTCCCATTTTTGTCACAGTTTTGTCACACACAGATCACTGAAGCACACAACGAGGGAACAGCTCGAAGAAGTCCATTTCCCCGAAACAAACACTCGACTTCTGACTTCCACTGTCCAACAAGGGACTTTTGCTACAATTTTGTCACACCTGAAGCACAGGAGCACACATGTCGAGCACGCACTCCCTCTCCCTGCATTCTTTGCACCTAACATGCAAGGCAAAAAATCCGCTCCATGCTGCACTCGAAGAAAACGGAAGCGCGTGCGTGTCCCAGGAGACGTTACTCGTGTGTGCCCGATCAAGCGTTCTCTGCGCTCGAAGCAACGGTCATCTTTTCTCGCACCCTCGCCCTTTGAATTTTGAATTTCCTTTGGGTATCGCCAAGTTCCCGCCTTAATCCTCTCCACCCGTCGGCTGTGACACGGACATAGAATCAGAAACAGAGCTGTGCACGGCGCTTGAATTGGCGGCGGCGAATCACCAGAAAATTGGCGGCGGCGCGGCGCGCCACGGCGTATCGCGGCGCATGGTTCTGCCGTGGCGCGCCGCACAGTGGGCTAAAATCACTTTTTAGGTGGAAAAAATTATTTTGACGTGTTTTTCGACTCTTCTAGCTTCAAGAAGTGAGGAAAGACTGTTTCCGAGCATCAGAAAGCCAGCTCGCTCAAAAAAGCTTATATTGAATGAAAACAAGTGGTCGGACCTGAAGTCACAAGTGGTTTATGCGGAAGACTGCGGGTCTCATGGAGGGCGGACTGACTTCAAATGGTTCGGTTCATATAAGCTTGAAGAATCATGGATTGTCAGTGGTGCTGGATTTAGTTTCTGGAGAGTTCAGCTGGTTTCGGAGTCGCTGCTATCAGAAAAGTCATACGAGCTGCTCGGTTCGGCCTCAGAAGCTTCGCTGTCCACATCGGATTCCATCGCTGGCTTTTGACCAAGTTGCTCGTCTGTCTCAGTTCCATGAATGAGCAGAGCTGCGACTGATGGATCCAAAGCGCGCGGCACTCGTTGTTCGGGCTTTCTCAAAGATGATATCATTGTATCGGAAGATACGAGTAGCATCGAGAGCAAATCCATGTTGGTGTTGCATCTGCTATTTTTCCGGGTGTTGTTCAACCTGAATAGGCGGAATTCTTTGTGTCTCGCTTCCTGAGCTTCTTCGGTCAGGTTTCCAATCGGGACCGAGTGATAGCGGATCACCTGGGCACTATGCTCCAAGATCTTGTGTACTGTTGGCGTCATAGTGTACCATGGATAGATTGTTGTCAGGTAGAGCCGCGTATCCTGAGCATAACGTTCGAACTTTTCGGCATCGATATCGAACTTGGAGGACAGAGTTTGCAGCAGGACTCTAAATCTGTTGATCAACTCGGCATCGACCTCTGTGATACGAGCACTGATCTCCGCATTTTCGAAAAACCGTCTCGCCATGTTTCCGTCATTCGTGGTCCCCAGGCCTTGTTTGGGAGTGTCCACGATAAGACCCAGCTCTTTCCTGAAGTCCTTCTGAATCGCAAGCTTCCTCTGCTTTACAAGGTCCTTCTCCTCGTCTGACAACCTCTCTTTCTTCTTCAGCTTAATCTTATACGACAGATGCAGAACGAACTCGAACAAACGAATCCAAGCGTGAAGGGTTGATAAACCGAGGGCATAGTTTTCGATGATGTCCACTGGAGGTTCTGAGCCCTTTCGCAGGTCCGATGGTGTGGCTCCACAAATATAGCATCGATGTGATGATGATGTTCCTGTCAGAGCATTCGCGACCTTTCCGTCCACCATAGTCAAAACCAGTTTATGAGTCACGTGAACATCAATGCCGTGAACGGTGAATTTTGATGGCCTTAGTTTTTCGATTTCTGACCTAATCCGTTCAGTTTCTGCTATTATGAGCTCTTTCGTCTCTTTCTGGAACATGAATTTTATTGGACGGCAGAATCGAGTGGAGCCCGGCACTGGATTTCGCCAAGCGGGCACATTAGTCTCTAGCGTGGTCAGCTCCAGGGGTACAAGAGAGACCATGAAAAGATGTCCGTCATCCATCGAAGCATTGCTGAACTTTTGTTTGTATCGGCTCTGGGTTCCGCTTCCATCGCATCCCCATTTACTGAGCAATGTGAACTGTGTATAGCCCTTGCCGACGAGTTCCTCCAACGTAGAACCATGCGCTTCAGCGAGTCGTCTGGTGGTGAGATCTAGGAGAGATTGCAATGGTATCTCGGCTCTTTCTTCTGTGACAATGATGTCAGAGGAGGGAACGCAACAGGCTTTTTTTGCTTTCTGCAACTTGTTGTAGGCTGGCAACAGGCGATGACCTAATGCTTTCGAGTCCTTTCGCATCCCGCAGTATGAGAACTTGGTCCAGCGATAGTTTACGTAACGGGCGAGAGCCTCCTCTGGAGTGAACTCCCGCGCATGAACGCAGCAGCCGGAGCTGGCGCGCGATGAGCTTGAGAGCGAGGATGATGGTCTTTCAGCGAGTTCTTTCAACGATCGTGACTTCAGGCGATCTCCGGAGGCGTGTAGGGACAGGGTTGCCGCATGCATGAGCTCCTCGGATCTATATTCAAGAAGCGGCGCCACCAAATTTTTTCGGGATTTCGTGCTTGCTTCGGCAAAACTTTTCCGGGGACGACCCGCCCTCATGAACACTTTTTGTACCTCTACCTGGACCGTGAAAATGAATGGCTCCAATTCGAGCCAATCTGCTTCTTCCGTGAGAAAGATCTGAACTTTGCGGGACCTTCGGTCGTATTTTTCGCGGATTTTGGAAGCTCGTCTACTAACATCGCTCTTCAGATCTGGAAGGTTGACAACTTGACACACTTCGACGTCCCCTCGCTCAAGAACTTCATTAAGAAGTTCCTTCAGCGCTCTTCCGTGGTCGGCAGCGACCCAGATATCGAAGAAGACTCTGCGAGGCACCGAGATGGATATGTCTGCAAAAGTAGAGATACCTCAGCGGGCGCAGAAAAGCGCAAGTCGGGACAAGAATAACAGGGAAACAGAATGCTTAGGCCTTATTTTGCGACCAAACTCGAGCAGGGGGAAGATGGGGGAGGTAACTTCAGGGGCTCGGAAACTTGAGTGATTTCCGAGAGAGAATTGAATAATTTCAGTGAGGTCCAGCGAATACTGGAATCCTTTTAGGGGCCCCAAAAATGTCTCAAATTTGCAGGTAAGAACGTATTCTACTCACTGGTTACAGTGTTTTCCATTTAAAATAGTTTTTTTCAAACTTTTTCAACAGTACCGAGTTAACGTCAAACGCCTAGCGTTTCGAAGTCCCGCATTCCTCTCCCTCCTTCTCTGCCCTCTCCACCCAGCTGGGGCTTCAAAACGACAACAACAACACTGTGTCAGGTCTCCCAGCTATCAAAGATCATCATCCGCAATTTAGAATCGGGATCCCCCGAAATGAATTTTTTCCGCCTATTTTCGCGTTTTGGCCCACTGTGCGCCGTGACGTGTCCATGGCGTTTTGGACCCTGGATTCAGAAACGATTCCCCGAACATCTCCCAGCAGTGTTTTGGAGAGACATTTTCATGTTCAGACAAGCAGTGGATGATTGATTGATCAACTCATCAATCAATGTTACATCCACGTCATCACTCGTGTCAACTTTATCACTCATCAACGTTATCATTCGTTGGAACAGGTCGATTTGCTTCTGCGGTGCTATGCGTTCCGAGTAGAGCTTCTTGACAGACCTTGAAGATCTTCCGAAATGAAATCGAAGGCTCCCGCTGCGAAAATTCGCACTTCGATCGCAATCGAGACTCGTTTGCCTGAGCCGCTGTCAACTGGTTACCATCACTTCTGCAGACAGGCATACAGACGACATAACCTTTGCGTTCCAAGTCTTCCTTCACGTCCCGTAAACCCCGATCCACGAAGCAATAATCACCTCTCTCAAGAAAGTCTTCGAGACCCTGCGCAAGAGCAATCTTCATTATGTCGGCATCGTTCAGAGTTGCGACGGACGGGAATTACATATCAACTATTTATCCTGTCGCCGTGCAAATCGTGAACGGCTTGCACAGATGTGTCTTTTTTTGACCTGAGTACGACTTCTTTTGGTAAGCGTTGTTGGCGCTTTTACCGTGCCGGAGGTACGTTCCGTCGTTGATCAAAGCCAGGGTATTGGGCTCGTAGAGTTTCTCGATGAAAGGTGAGGTCTCGTTTCGAATCAGGTCCTCTCGTACACAAGCGGACAAACCGAATTGGTGAGGGAGAATGTCTTTCTCGAAAGATGTGATGACGGACTGCATGATTTCGCTGACATTTTGAGGGTCCCGGAGTCCGAATACGGCAGAGATCGTTCGATTCGACGTGCCCGTGCGCATCTTGAAAAGGAAGATAACGACAGCTTCAAAGACGGACCTGGTGCTGCTGCTCCGCGTGGATTTCAGACTGGATGAAAGTGCCGTCAGTCGCTCGTAGGTCAGACCCGTGAATGTGATAATCTGTTCCTCCGTTACGCTGCGGCTGCCGACTTGGTTTCTGAGTGACGCATTGCTGTCGGCAGAGAGCATCTCCATGTACCACTCGAGCTCATCTGCATCGAGTAGCGAAGTGCTCTCGCTCACCCGCAATCGCATCAAATCATCCTCGTAGAGTGTGGCTCCAAGCAGATGCTCCGGACAGCATCGATTGTTTTTCGGGATGGAAAGTCGTCGCGTCTTGAATGCCTGCATCCTAACTCGAGCGGGGACCTTGATCCGCGAGCTCCTCGATCCGCAAACGAAACAGTACTTCTCGGTTGAGACGACCCTTTCGTAGTTCAGCTCGATGAGGTCCACTGGGGCGGGAGATGAAGGCGGCTGGAATTCGACGTCCATGTGTTCAGGAGGATCAGACGAGCTGCTTGACTCCTGGCTCGACGACAACGCGGCCGACGCTCCCGCCGATGGGCCAGCCGTATTCGGACGCGGGTACAAACGACGCTTACATGCGTAACAAAAACGATCGCCGATGCTCACTTGAATACCCGGGAACGTAGACTGGCATCATTGCACGTCTTCGCTCGATTGAATGGTTTTGGCGAGCTCCCGCTTCTTGTTCCAGCTTCCACAGCCGACGCATTCAAGATCAGGCATTTTCACGGCGAACTTATTAGAGAAAGCTCATAAGAACTCGAAGATCACTTGCGTGTTTCAAGAAGCAACGCGGCCCGACCTGCTAACACGTCGGTTTGTTGACACACAAAGGGCGCGCGGTAGAAAGCGCGTCTGCTCAAGAGGCGGGAATTTTCAAACAGGATGTTGACGATGCCCGCGATACTTGTAAATGAGCCCTCCAAGGAATGTGAATAGGCATGGAAACGCAGCGGAGGCTTTTCAGCGTGAGGATCGAATGCGTTTTCAGGTATTCTGGTCAACATTCTCCCAGAAATGGGCGTTCCAGTCAGAAAAACACACAATAAGCACAGAGAACGATGGATGAACAGAACGGTTGATGTCGGAGCAGTTCCCCACTCAAGAGGGGATGCCAAAAAAAATTATTTGGTGCTCTTCCATCGTTGGGCATATGGCTTCCGAACCGAAAATACGCGAAAATTCCATTTTTCCGGCTTCAAAATCGATTGGTTCTCATCGACAACAAGACTTCCGCGGTTTAAATGATTATGATTTTGTAGCGCTTTCTTCCAGCTTTCAAACCCGACAAACGAGTCTCTAGCTTGCTTCGTTCTCGCACAGTAAGCGTTCAAAGAATGACAATCATTTCAACGGTCCGTCTTCTTCTTCCTCGTAAATCGAGGGTAATCGAGGGCAATCTGAGTGATCCAATCATGGCGAAATGAATCACTTATAGAGAGGTATCGAACCATGCATTCAGATTTCGAATTCTCGAGGGGGCCTAGAAAACCCCCTTATTCCGCTGTACCCTTTATCGATCTCTATTCGAACCAGTGCTAACTTACGGAATTGCCCTCTGGGGCAGCTCGTACGACAACGCCACTCGAGTCGCCCAAGTACTAAAAAATTCGGCGATCCGCGCAAGCAAGGGCCTCAAGCGGGACATATCTGTGTCCAAATGGTTCTCCATTCATAAAATTCTCAGAGTCAGCTACCCAACAAAGCTTTGGCAGAGCACCCTCGCGTTCAAGGCTACCAGGGGTATTATTCCCAAAATCGGTCCCTTTGATTTCATCAAAAAAACCAGTCAGATCAAGAAGGCGCAATTCGGAATATGTTGTCCCCTATCATAGAAACACCTCCACTGCCCATTGCCTCGCCCAGCGCCTCCCCAGCCTTTGGAACAAGCTTCACCCAGATGTTAAGGTGAGCAAAACAGTACGACAATTTAGAACTGACCTTACCAAATTCCTCCTTCAGAATCAACATCAAAGCCTAGTCGGAGCAGAAGAGTCATACTAATGTTTGTTACCTTTAGGTATACAATAATCGAACCTAAGTCAGATCATAAGACAGGATTGTGCAATAAAGCTTATGTACGGCTCACTACGGAATTTGTCATGAAAACAATGAAGATGGAAACTACCAGTACTCCACAGATAGTGATTACGCGTCGCCCGTCGCGTTCAAAGACAAGAAGGTCGGTGAGCGGCTGCATTGCCATGACCAACAATGAACCGATTCGGTGGAGTAGCACACTCCAGAAATCAACTTCGCTTTCAACTTCGGGAGCGGAACTTCAAGCAGCAACATCAGCGGCGCAAAACGAGGTGTTTCTAAGTCGCCTCGCCGTAGAATTAGGACACAATTCCATGCCGAAACTTTTCATGGATAACCATGAAGAGGAGAACCATGCGATTCATCCCAAAATGAATGACAACTTCCGCAAACGCTTTCTCCGTGAAACAGGCCTTCGGGGAGGAGCGATCAACTCTGGAATATGTGCGATGCGAGCAGAATGTCGCGGATCTTATGACGAAGCCACACTGCAAACCAACCCTAATCCGCCTGAGGCAACTGGCTGGCTTCATACCAATTCCTAAATGAAGCTGTCTCTTTACAGAATGTGGGTCGTCGTCGTGCTCGCTCTACTGGATGGCCGTCCAGTAAATGGTTTCTTCAAATACACAGTAACTGTCTGGGGGAGTTTGTAACGACAAGAATCGGTGTAAGTTCTGTACTGGAGGATTATTCATAATAATACACCTCTCTGTCTGAGATATCATTTGAGAAAGATCAAATACCTTAAATCGAAGAATCGATTTTGATCCTCCGTTCCTTTACGTTTTTCGTAAATCACACAGTATGACAACAACTCTAGCGGACAGGCGGAATCGGAAGGCGCGACGGTCGCGCCGTCACGGAATCAAAGGCGCCAGCATTACATCAGTTGTACCATTCAAGAAATCAGTCCCACATTCTTCACGAGAGAATGTTATGAAAGGAATTCGATTTGCGAGAGGATGTCGACAAATGCAGTGCCTCGTCTTAGATATGACCGGTCATTTGTGCCGGTCGCTGGTGGCGAAACAATTTGGCATGCGTTTGAAGCATACATGCATCGACACACCTCGACCTCAGTACCGCCCGCTACTACCATCAGAACATCAACAACTAAAGCGTCTCTAGCCACGTTTCGATCAACAACCACAAGTCCTCCGCTAACAAAGAAGCAACTCAGACCAATACCAAAGAGTTCATATACCTACATATATTTCAAACGATTGAACCCATCTTGAGCCTAATCGGACTCACAATTAGTGCAATGATTATTTTCTTTTTTCTATTTGCAAAGTTTTACCAGAGAAGGAGAAACTATTTGAACTTGAGCACGCGTAAGGCAGCCTTCCGGTGCAGTTCACAGTAGGAATCCAGGGAACGTGAGAGATAAATAATTGGTAATTTCAGTGTTTGCTAGAAGTGACCACACAGCTGGCTCGGTCGAGACGACTCGCTGCAAACCGGTAGTGATGCTTCACGCTGACGTCCGGCCCTCGGATGACGCGCGATCGATCTACCGGTCTGTGAGCGGTTTCGCGCATCGCCGCTAGACGGCTCTGGCGTCGGCGCGGATCATCGCTCCACAGACTTCGACTCCCGGAGTCTCAAAGAGAAAATAGGAAATCTATCGCCAATCGATTCGAGTGTCTATGACCACAATACTGGAATGTTTGGGATGTCACAATCGTATCATCTATACACCGTTCATTCAATAAAGCCCCGCCGGTGCTGAGATGGCAATCGATCAGGATACTCGTACTGATATTTCCTCCCACGAAATGGGCTCTATCTCCGCGTACACCTGAGCTATCACTATCTCGTCTTCGGCGACGGTGGCGAATTGATCGTTCAGTGGCAGCCTTGACAGCATGTCCAGCACATTTGTTTTGGGGCCCGGCCTGTATTCCACCGAAAAGTTATATTCCCGAAGTCGCTCTATCCATCTCGCTATTCTCACGATCAGTGAAGCCGGTCCCGTGCATTTAGCCCCCAACAGCCAGCGTCACCAACGCCTGATGATCTCTTCGCAACTTGAACCTTCTTCCATAGAGGAATACGTGCCATCTTTCAATCGCGAACACGCATGCCAGCGCTTCTTTTCCACCCGCGGAGTATTGTTGCTGCGTTTCGTCTCCACGATATCTTTTTTCATTCTTCAGAACTCCGGGACGCATCTCATATGAAAGCTTCCCTGCCGTTCCCAGTACCGATTTAATTTGGGTGATATTCCCCGGCTCGGGAATCGCTTCGATTGCTTCCAGATTGTCTTCCGTCGGTCGGACGCCATTTGGTCCGATTGCGTGTCTCGCGAAATCAATCTCTGTTGTTCGAATCACACATTTCTCGTTTAGCGTTATCCCTCTTTGTCGGACTCTTTTCATTACCGCCTCTTTCGTCGTGCTCTTCTGCCGACTTCTCATTAATTAAAATATCATCCAGATGGACCACAACTCTTGGAATTCCCTCTAAAATTTCCTTCATCGTTCTTTGAAACGCTGCGGGTGCCGAAGCAAGACCAAACGGTACTCTCNTCCAGATGGACCACAACTCTTGGAATTCCCTCTAAAATTTCCTTCATCGTTCTTTGAAACGCTGCGGGTGCCGAAGCAAGACCAAACGGTACTCTCTGGAATCGGAAAAGTCCCCACGGGGTTACGAAAGCGGTGAGATCACGAGATTCCGCCGCCAGAGCCACTTGGTGGTATGCCGAGAGTGCGTCCAGTTTGGAAAACACTTCAGCTCCCGTTAGCTCTGTTAGCAAATCCTCCAAACGTGGAAGCGGAAAAACGTCCGCGACAATTGCCTCGTTCACCGTTCTCTAGTCCACACATAAATCTCACTTTACCATCCTTTTTCGCAACCACTACCAGTGCAGGGTGGGAGTCGATTTCAGCGCAGATAGATTTCAGCGCGAGGTGGATTTCAGCGCTTCTGCAGAGGGTTAAAGTTCTTTGAGCTCTTTGCGATCGAATCATGTAAAGTACTACACAGTTGAATAAATGTATGAACATTCCATTTTTATCTAACAATAAGTCGAGTTGGAATCTTCCCTCCCAATTTTTGAATCGAACGCGCGCAAGAGAAAATTATCGAGCGACGCTTCGCGTAATTCACGGTTGAATTGAAGGACGATCGCTCGCAGTTTTCATCGCAAAGTTGAGTTAGATTCTCGAGAAAAAGTTCCTCGACTTCGATCTGGAATGGTCCGATTAAGCGGGATATCGGTCCCATTAACCGAAATAATTTTGCTTGAAAGAATCGGGAATTCCGATTTTGGCCCGAAAAAGCGGTTGGTCCCTTTATCCGGTGGTCACATTAGGCAGACTCCACTGTACCGGTAAGAAACTTCAGTGATACGTTGGTGTCTCCCCGCTCGCCCGAACACCGCTCGCCAAACGAGAAAATGAAACTCAAACGAGGTGACTGAAGAGGGAATACAACGAATTTCTTCGACGAATCGTTTTGTCATTTATTGCTCACACTTTACACCGTTTGTGGGAGCCAGACGACACTTCCTCTCTGCTTTCATCTTATATTAGATTGAAGCAATATTTACATCTGTACATCGGTCGCGTAGTCCTTCAGCAGTTGAAACATACGACGATAGGTATGTCCTTGCTTATCAGGGAGCAAGAAGTACGCGAACGGTACCATTAGACCTTTGTAAAACCCATGTAGGGTATACAATTGCGTGAAGAGGCATGGCACTACTCGAAACGTGCCATCCATGCACACGACGGGCGCTTCGCACAGCAGTGTCATCAAGTAGTTCGTTGTGAAACCGAGAATCCGATCGTCAACGCCATCGTCGAATAGGAGAAAGTCCTTCGCGTCGAGAGTTTTCGTCCACTTTCCTTCAAGGACTATGTCCGCTCGATTCTGCGGGGGAGCAGGTCTCACTGCCGCTCGCTCGCGAAGCAGTATGGAAGCCACCGAATCATAGGACGGCAATGCCACGCCAATTTGCTCCTCCTCATGAGTCGGTCGCAGATCGTGAATCGCAGCATTCATACGCGTTTCACGCTTTTTTGCGGCTCCAAGAGTACAGTGGGGAGCATAATTATTTTCCCACCCTCAGAAGTCGGCATTTGGAAGAGATCCGTCGCCGAGGGTATGCTTCCGGAGCAACCGCCTTGAGATAGAGAGGAAGCCGCGTTCAATGTATGCGCGTGGCCTCCTGATCATCAGAAGACTGCGAAAAACCGCGAAATTTCGAATTCCGAGAGTGCATATTTTTTTTACCACCCCGATTTTCGTCAGCTTAGAGCTTTCTAACTTCGTCGTCCCTCGTCCACACACAAGCAGCAGTACTGTGTAAGAAAA
>JAJSRV010000048.1:764254-775677 GCA_021527715.1 Neoseiulus cucumeris | reverse complement strand
GAACGCCTCGGGAAACTGCTACGTCGTTTCGTTGTCAAAGATTTCTTCAAATGGATGAGGAGTCAACAAACTGGGGTCAACAGGCACTTTTGTGGAAGAAGTCCCGACCACGCACAACGGTGTTTCGACCGTCTTGCATTCCTCGTCGAGAGGTATGACGATGCGATGTCTAGATTGAGATCGTTCCTCCAACAGTCACCGAACGGCCATGAGTGGCTCCTGGAGTGGAAACTGCCCACGTTTCATAGTCGTCTCCGATTGCTGACGTTTTAACTCATGCCCGAAAGCTTCTTCATCGAGAAACAACCTGAAGAAGTGGTGTTGAGCGGGGAGGATATTACCTGTACGGTGCGGTGTCTTCTTGCACACCGGTTGCCTCCCGGTGCAAGATTCGAAATCAATTCAATCACTACCAGCGGAGGAAATCTCGAGTCTCTCGTCATCAATCTCAGAAAAAGTTCGTCTGAGGTCTGGAACGACTCTCTCCACCTTCGGGGCACAATGCACTCTGAGCGCCGAAACGTCAAAGTTCGTCATAATCGCAGATCGTGCCAACGAAACGTGCGCTAGAGCAGTGCTGTTTTGGGACAATCTCCCACGGAACAGAATGGCTCCTTCGTGCTGCGGTTCTCCGAATCACACCTGGGCGCGCTGTCAATCGTAAGCGTTGACGAAGAACGGGATCGAACACGAATCTTCAGGAACGAGATTCTTTCCACTGGAGATTTGGAGGAGCGTCAGCTCGTTTCCAGATTATCGGAGTTGAATGTGAGTGGATCGTTAATGGTTTAGGTTGCAGTACCGATAGGCCGCCCTTTCCTCGCACCGGGACTGTCGACACTGAATGCGTTCCGTGCGAACAGTTCTGATTTGTCGAACCGCGAACCTCATCGAAACCATTCTTCCAGAACCTCTTGTTCCTCTACCCCAACACTCCGAAGTACAAACTTCTTCGAAATACATCTTTGTGGTTGGGAAGGAAGACCGCTTGCCGATCGAGCGACGAGAGAGAACTACAGGATTGAAAGGAAGGATGCTCAAGAGTTTAGAGTCTAGACTCTACTCTATAGCTTAGGCTCCCACCGACCCGTCCGTGGACCCCCGATCATGGGGTTCTACTATTCTGTCGACTACTACTGATCGATAGCAACAACTTCTAGACCACTGCTCTGGGCGGACTTCAGCTGGACCAATATTTGAAAATGATGGGGAAATTCCAGGGGTAGAACTGCCACGAGAGGGTCATTTGCAAAATTTACAAGTGTGTTCATTCTGTTGTGTGACTTGCAAACAATGTTGCTTCAAACATCTATCGGCTTATTTTTGTCTTCTGCGGATGATCGATATCTAGGATCTAGGACTTCGATTGAATATGTAATTTAAGAAATGTTTTCACCGCATCCGAGATGTGAGAGATTCTCTCGAGAAAGAGCGAATAAACTGACGTTCAGTTATCGGCAACAGCCTCTTTGCTGGAAGAGAATGACGAGGGTCTGTCGAAAGCCGGTATGGGTCTCGTTAATTGTCGTGATGTTTGTCTGGTGAAATGTCGTTGTTTTAAGAGGGATCCACTGGAATCTTGGAGAAGCAAGCTTTCGCCGCCCTCGCTATGGGGTGTCGCTATCCGTTCGATTCTCGACTTTTCTTCTAAATATTCGTGTTTCAGAAAAATATACGACAGATGACTCTTGGCGTGACTCCGATTCCGTATTAGACAGAGATATCGGGCTTTTCCAAAACCGCGATTCCCTCAAACCTTCGCCTCCAAACATGATCAGAGCTTTATTTATTGTAAATTGACGAATATTTGGCTACGGACCGGGTCGACCGATTAGCCGGTGACTGACTTGGCGAATTCGACTGTCTTGATAGCGTTCGGGCAAGAAGAAAAAATCCGCCGAATCTCCTCGTTCCCCGATATTAGAGCACCAAAGATTTGTTGGTTTTCATATTAGTTTTCCACTTCTCAACTGAACGTTCTCAAAAACCTAACCGCATGAGCTGGATATTATTTAATGAAACTGTTAACATATGGATGACTTGAAATGAGAAGACAGGAATTTCGAGCTCGAGCGCCCCCTTGAAGGTTTCATGGGAGCAATGATGACCATGCTCTTTGTTGAAAGCAGAAGCGTGGCGTTTATTCCTTGGCCTTTTTCCATTAGTTGCTCTCCTTTGAGTGGACTTCCAAGTTTTCTTTGATTTGACAAAGTACTTCGAGTCGTCGTGGCCAACGGCCATGAGAGCCTCTGCGACATTGAACTGAGGTCTTCTGCCTCTGAAACCTCCACCGTGGTTCCCGCGATGCGAACCACGAGAGTTTCCTCCTCTTCCTCGATTTCCATAGCCTCCTCCGCTCCGGCATTCCTTGATAATGTGTCCGCGGTTGCGCTGTCGACATTATTACCCGCGCCTCGACGATAAGCCTCTGAAGTGATTGTTTCAACGAGGGTTTCAAATTGTTTGTCGTTATCTGATTTGGTGGCCCATGCCATTCTGAATGACTCCCACGACGAGGGCAGGGCCTCAATGAGCTTGGAGCATAGGATGTCGTTTGGGTAAATCAGTTGGATATCGGTTAGCCTTTGAGTGATTTTGAGGAAGTAGTTTACGTTTTCTTCGATTGATTTGTTTAGATGTGAATCGGAAATTTATGAATCTGGATGAGATGGCTTGCTTTTGCGCGCCAGTCAATTTGTCGTTAATTCTGTCCCTTATCGTTTTTGCTTTGATTGTGGCCGTTTCACCGTGAAATAGAGTGCCTACTAAAGCAGGGTTGTTACAGCCGAAGAGTAACATCCTTCCTTTCTGGTTGATGATCTCTAATTCGGCATTGTTCTTTTTCTTTTCGGGGTTAGGTCTGCTTTTTCTATCATTACTATGCTTCCGTTTATGACTTTCCAAACTTCGGAGTCGTTGCTGAGGTAAACGGTCGCGATGGCTTTCCAGGTTTGATAGTTAGCTCCATTTTCCGCCAATGTGGCTGGACAGTTGAGAATCCGATTTTAGTTCTCGACCGTGCTCGATGGAGTTACTGCGTTGTTGCCGGAGTCGCTGGTTTTTGAGCCTGCGGTGCCGGCGTCGGTTGCTGGCTTTGAATCCGCGCTGCCAGCATCATTAATCGGAGTCGTTTGATTTGGCATGTTGAACTAATCGACTTTTATTGATTTCTCTGAACCCTAGTGTTCAGAGTCGTGACTGATACGACCGACGTTTAGCCCGAGGGTGTGAGTTCTAGGTGCAACGTACCCTTGAGACTTACTCACCGGTTGAGTCGAGTTCGTGCTGACTAACGTGTTGAAGGTTGAAGGTTCGTTCTTTGTTCGGAAATTGAAGACACGGCCTCACGTAAGGGATGAAAACTGTCACAGTACTTTATTGATGTAGGACAGTCCTATATATAGCATGCGTATAAGAGAGGGGGTCAAAGTCCAGCCCTCAGTACCTAGCTGTTAGCTTTGGGGTGACACGTCTGCGTGTCTATGGATCAGGTCGTGGGGACACTCTCTATTCAACATTTAGGCTGTGATTTTCGTGATGTTCCAGTGATTTCACGGTAATCTCGTTCAGCACGAGCTCATTTCAACAACAGTAAATAGATACTTAAGTGTCTTGGCAACAAATCTAGCAAAAAAACAAAGAGCTTGACAAAGCCAAGATAAAAAAGAAATCCCACTTGCGGTTTTTTGGGGTTAAAAACCGCTTTTTTCTTACGGTTTTTGAGCAAGAGTCGTGGTTCTTCGCATTATTGTGGAGGCTGTGGAGTGTTTGTGGGTGTATTAGGTGATGGACAGATGCCAACCATTTTTTCGCAATTTCTTGAGCATCGAATGATTGTGGGGTTTTGTGAGCAAGTCTGATAGGTTTTGCTGGGATGGTACAAATTGTACTTTGACCGATCCCTCTTCAATCAATTCTCTTACGTAGAAGTATCGGACAGCGATATGTTTGGTTTTATCGTGAAAAGCGTGCTCACCCACGAGCCCGCTGCCGGACACTCTGCTTCGGTGAAGTGGTACACCGACCTACATCGGTGGCATTTCGGTCTGGCAGACACCGTCCTTCCGCAACTCGGCCCCGGAATCTGTCCATCCTCGTCCGTCCTCACCTCCTCGGTGTGATCGAGCCCGGTCATCAGCTCCTCCTCCAACTGCATCGGCTCCTCGTTTCGCATCGTTTCGTCGTTGTTGGTTGAGTTCGGCTCCTCAAGCTTCACGACGTCAACCACAGCCGCGTCTTCCGACTGAACGTTTTCCTCCGTGGATGCGGGCGACTCCATTGACTCTGTTTCGTGGAAGGGCTCCTCGAGCACTTCATCGTCGCTGAAGTACTCGTATCGCTCACGCACCGGAGCAAACGATACATGCGCCGTCTCGCCGTTCACTGTCGCCTGAATGTCATCGCTCGGCTCCTGATGCCGCCACGATGGCTTCAATAGCCTCACGAAAACCGAACATATGCCCCATGACTCTGTTCCACAGCGAATACTTGCGTCCGCTGGCATCGTCCTGTTTCTTGTTTTACTGTGGCTTCTAGTTGTCTCGAAGGATCGTCCTTGTCAACCACGATATTCACTGCTGCAACGACGATGTTCCTGTGGCGTACTGTCTGTCTTGACGATTTCGGTTCCATCTTCGACTTCCGACTTCCACGCCCTCTAGCGTCACATCTCACGTCCGCATGCCAACATGCACGTTTTTCCTCGCTTTTCTCCAACCTCGCTGCTACCTATCTGTCTCGTTCCCTACACGCGTTCCTGGTACCCAAGTTCTGTATCCAAAAACTCCGGAGTTGAGTCCTACGAGGACTTCTTCGAGTCCGGGAGGTTCAAACTTCTTACGGTTTGATTCTGGTAGACTCAATATGGAGCACTTTGTACTTTGAAAGGGTATATTTTCCCGAAGTAAGGTTTTCTTCGGTGGAAAATTTCGAAAGCTGATTTGCCGGTCACTTCGTTGATTGTGATCGCGTTCATGATTTGGCATGCGTACAATGCGGCTTCTTCCCAAAAAGTTCTTTTGAGTTCTGAGCTTATTGGGATTGCGCGAGCATCAGGTACTCCGATGAGGTTGAGCGCCAGGTAGTCGCCATCGGAATCCGTACATTCTCTCGAGCCCGAAGTCTTCCCTATCTAGTTCAGGAACTGGCCGTGGCTCCGTTCAACAAATCCATTTTGTATCATTTGACCCAATGACACAAGATTCACTGATTGTGAGATGCGAAGAACGTATAGAGCTTTCTGAAGTCGTAGCTTCACAAGCTTCTCTCTTTGCCAAACAGTCAGTGTGGCATCGCCGCATCCCTGTGCTTTTAGGGTAGAGGCGTTGCCAAATCTAACTTCCCGGGATGTTGACAAGGGTTCGAGCTTGTCAGAGAATGCCTTGTCGTTCAAGACATGATGGGTGGAACCAGAATCAAGGATTGCCCGTGTGCCTTTCTGGTTGTTACTCTCGGGTTCCTCGGGTGATTCTGCCAAGAATATTTCACTGAAATTCACCCTTGCTCTATCTTGCGTGTTCCTCCTCCTTGATGAGGATGATGCTCCGGAGCGGCAGTTCGCTGCCTTGTGTTCCGTCTTCCCGCAAGTCCAACACGTAATGGTTGTGGTCCTTGTTGTAGATTGGTTACGTCTCACATTGCTATACTGTCTTTGATGTTGGTAATGTCGACGTTGATTCCTTCTGGTTCTGGTGCTGGATCTCGACATTGTTGAAGCTAGAGAAGGAGTTCTCTGAGTGAAGTCGAAGGAAGGCCTGGAAACAACGGTAGTGTGACAACGGAGTGAACACGCACGGGTAGAAGGAATGCACCACAGTAAATTTACTGAGGACCTGAGGTCCTTATATACTAGTGGAGAGCAACGCTCTCTGAGGGGACTACCTATATGAGTCGGTGACGGGTAAATTGAGCGCAAAGTAAGTTGAGCGCGGCAGTAAATTGAGCGCAAAAGTAAGTTGAGCGCAAAAGTAAGTTGAGCGCAGCAGTAAATTGAGCGCAGCAGTAAGTTGAGCGCAGCAGTAAATTGAGCGCAAAAGTAAGTTGAGCGCAGCAGTATTTTGAGCGCAGCGGTAAATTGAGCGCAGGCCTCCTTTGACCTCCACGCCAGCGATAAGACCTCGAGTTGAAATACTGATACACTAAAACCTCGATTATATCAGCCCCCATGTATTATGCACTGAATTATTTTACCGCGAATGACCCCATATGATAAGGAATTTCATAGATCGCATGCACTGACAACGGATTTTAGAATGAAAGAGGGAACCCGTGCTCATCATTCGGAAGCTCATTTATTATGGAATTGATATCACAATGATGGATGCGGTTGATTTGAGGAGTATGGTCACGATGGAACGATGTTATGCTTACAAATGTTAGAAAGATATGTTGTGAGCGACGGCTGTAAGGTAATCCAGTCGGTTCCGTCCCACGTAACTCGCGACGAGCTCTTCGAGCCTCTTTTGAAGGTCTCGATAGACCTTCTTTGGCGGGGGGCCAGCACCTTGTGCGAGGGCATTGTTCACGGTGAACTCGGTTTTCCCTTGTTCAAATTGCAAAAATTCAACAAAGAAGAACGTTGGGTGGGATGAACCCACCCTCCCTGAGAAGGCTGAGTGCCATCCCTCAACTTCGTTGTTCGTTCGTCCCGTCCCGTTGCGAGTCGAGGTGAACACATTCCACCATTCTATTTTCATCAGAGCTGGTCTCCATACCCGCCCGATCCACGTTGCTTCGAAATAATCGATGAAAGATGTCAACATGTAGTTGTTCTCTCTCACGAATTCTGACTGTAGCAAAGTGTTGAAAGAAGCCTGAACGTCGGCAACGGGGACGAATGCTAAAGATGGAAACATACGTAAATTGAGGGCGAAGTCATCATCTGTCAAGTACTTCTGGCAGAGGGGTGCGTCGGCTTGGATATGCCTCCATAAGGATTGATTGAAATGAAATGAGCATCCCAAAATTCCGGCTGCGGGAAATGCTCTCTCAAGTTCTTTAATCATCGCGATCTCGAAATCTATGTGGACTTGCTGCGGATGAAAACCGTCTAGAGATTCGACCAAGATGTCTAGGAGCTTCCTGTACGTTGCAGAGGTTTTCGATGGCTGCAGAGCGTAAACGACTGGCACCGTTTTTCCATCAGGTAGTTTAACATGAATGCTGTACATTTGGTGGAAGATCAGAGGGCAAGTTTTGAATGTTCCATCTATAAACTATTCACTGCTTTCTCTGAGGAGATCCAAGTTCTGAGCCGTCGCAAACACAATGATTCTCTCAGCATCACCTTCACCGGAATCGTAGTGCAGGAACTGTTCGTTCTTCGTTGTTACCTGAGGCGGAAAGAGGGTCGCAGTGAGTTTGTCGTCTCTCGAATTTCGAAAACAGCTAAGTATAATACATAGCCAGTGAGTCACCTTCAGGGCTTCCGGGATGCGAAGATCCTCTCGACGTGATACGTTGGTAGCAACGACCGGTCCTGCACGAGCCCGGGCGTGTAAGACTGCTTGCCGTAACAGATCAGTATTGGGCATCCTCCCCATCACAGCAGCTGACTCGATGCTCGCAACGTTTCTGCAGACCACAGCCATTGCTTTCGACCACGAATCTTGCAGGGCAGACTCACGAAGACGATTAAGTTGACCCCGGACTCGGATATCAACCGGATCAGGATTATGTGTATGATCGGGCACATCCTGGAATACGAGCCATGTCACACCGAATGCTCCAACGCCTTCATGCGAGCACAGTGTCTCTCAATTTTATGATTCTCAGGTCGCTGAGGATTCTTGAACAGTCAAGGATACCACCCTTTGAGAACAAGTGGGAGACTTCTGAATAAATCGAACAGTGAAATCGCTCGCTTTCCCAAATGGAGTCATTGAGAACAAACACTGAACACTTACCCCATGACGATCATTCTCAGTCTTGATTCTAGCGTTGCATGTCTTCACGATGCAGCGCCACGATGTTTTTCCATCCTTCTCACGGTCTTTCCGATATAAAATCTTGTCAACGACCAGCAAAGGTTTTCCTCGTTCAGAGGTAAGGAATTCTAGAGGCATCCTCGTATTCAGGACGCCGTACGCCAACCTTACACAGTGGATCGTCGCAAGTTGTAACGATGGTGCCCGGTAATTTGAGCGGATCTACATTTTAGCGCTGCGTGAATTTGAGCCAAGCGTGACTTAGAGCTGGAACGAACATTTGAGCAGACCGCACATTTGAGCGGGTCGGACATTTGAGCGTCGAGCTTTTGAGGGGTGCCGCGATTTCTTTTTGCCGGAACTCGCTCGGGACGATGCATACGTAACGGAGTCGCAGAATCAATCAAACTCCGTAGTCAGAGCCAGTGCTTGGAAGCAATAAGCCCAATGATTGGGTGAGGTTAGGTTAGATTCTGGGCGAGCGAGCGAAGCGAGTGAGCAGTCCGGAGAGCCAGCGCCCGGAAGCAAGAAGCCCAATGATTGGGTGAGGTTAGGTTAGATTCTGGGCGAGCGAGCGAAGCGAGTGAGCAGTCCGGAAAGCCAGCGCCTGGAAGCGAGGAGCCCAATAATTGGGTGAAAAGCCATAATAGCTGCGCTCAACTTACTGCTGCGCTCAATTTACTGCTGCGCTCAACTTACTTTTGCGCTCAATTTACTGCTGCGCTCAACTTACTGCTGCGCTCAATTTACTGCTGCGCTCAACTTACTTTTGCGCTCAATTTACTGCCGCGCTCAACTTACTTCGCGCTCAATTTACATAGCACCTATGAGTCACCTACTTATCATAAGTAGCTAGCTAGGAGACGGAGTCGGGGTGCAACCCCGCTCCGTACCATACACTAATCTTCCTAAGCACGCGTCGTTTCCCGACAGCGGCATTCAGCTCAGAACCCCGCTTCCTTTCTCCCGAGGAAGCTCAGCTACATAGAACCCCGATGAGTCACACATGCTGACTCATATGGCTGGGGGCTTCGCTGGATTCTGAGCTCGACAGTCTCAAAACTTCGATTCCCAACAGACATGAGTGCCGTTACTTCTGATACGCCATCCTCAATTGCACGTCGGGCAGCCTCGCTTCTTATCAGCTCAAGGAGCGTTGGAAAAGTCTTTTGATTTTCTGGTCTGGTCGACCAGGCCTGCTTGAACGCTGTCCAATCTCTTGGAAGAGCGTTTACTAATCTTGACGCGATTGCATTGCTCGGGATTTCGGACTTGCTTTCAATCAGATTGAACGTGAGACGCTTGTAGGCTTCGATGTTTTCATCGATAGTTCTTAATGATTTGAATTGGTAAGCCAGCCAGCTGTTGATAGCTTGCTCCCTGTACAAGCAAGTCTCATTTTGGAATCTGGTCTGAATGCGGTGCCAAATCTCCGCTGCAGCAATGTCAGATGCGTCATCACAGAACTCAGAGAGCAAGAGGTTGGGATGAATGATCTGAAGAAAGATAGCTCTCGCGGTACTATTTCCGATAATAATATAGTCCTCGTGGTCCTTGCCTGTTGATTGCGGAGTGAGGGTCCCGTTTGCAGCTTCCCAGGCGAAGTTTTGGGATTGCAGGTAACCAGGAGTCAATGTTTTCCAACTAAGGAAATTCTTCCCGTCCTCTCTTAACATGACGGCGGGTCCTAGATTCATCTTTGCTTGATTGTTCGGGTCAACGGTGAGGGTGAAGGCGCTTCCTGGACGGACTTCCATGGGGTATGGATCACTGTTCGGGTCACAAGGCACAGCACAGACACTAAATCGTTTTCGGAGACACTTTAATAGAGAATATCAGCCACAGATGATCGTGCTGATAACGTATATCAGTATTCAAGATACCGAGTGGTCCTCTAGCTAGTCGAAAGACTGATATTGCCGTGTGAAATCCCAGTTCCAATTGGCACTGAGCACAATTTGGGTAATCTCCTGAAGTCGATAGGTTGTACGGAGTAACAGTGAGAACGCGACCGGGCGGAGTGTTCGTAGAACAACACCAAGCGAATTTATTCTGTGATATGATGATCCTTATATACTAGGTTATTGTAGGAAGTGAATTTGACTCCAGTCATGTGCTTCCTGATCATGTGTTCGATACATTGTCATTCAATGTCACTGGAATATTGATATCCAAAAGCATTCAAGCGATACAAGTGCAACAAGTGTGTATTAATTTTAGTGCTGGTTGATTAATTATCAATGAAAACAGTTGAATTGATGGATATTTTAAGTTCTTTTAAGAGAATGTTTAACCCAAAGAGCATCTTCAGCTCCTTCCGTGGCTGCGATGAATTCGCTTTCAGTTGTGCTTAAACTGAATGACTTTTGTTTTTGTGTGACTCTCCTACTCTCAGGTGGCCTCATTCGCTCGATCGAGCTCATGTCCACCATGTGTCGACGGCATCGGGCTGTCGGGAATTCGATGCTCCTCTGGGCCCATGAGTTGATACCGTGTTTCCCCGATAATAAGCCATACTCCGAAAATAAGACACCCCTCTTTTTTTGAAAATCCCGGCAATAGAAGCCATCCCCCGAAAATAAGCCGTAGCGTAACATGCCAAAGGAAGAGTAGACATGCTATGGTCTTACGTACAGGCGCCACATTCGCCATCTTGCACTCCCACAGGATGAGCTCGATGCGTAAAAGTTATTCGATCGAGTTCAAACGAGGCATTGTAGAAGCTTCGAATGGCAAAAATTTGGTTCATTTTTGTCGAGAAAAGCAGCTTGATCTTCGAATGGTACAGAGATGGCGAGCGGATGCCAGGAATCTGAACCATTTCATCGCTGAAGGGTACGCAAAGAAGCGCAGACTAGGAGCAGGGCGAAATCCACTGCATCTTGATTTGGAGGACGCAGTGTATGACTGGATTGTTGACCGACGAGCGGCTTGTATGGTGGTGACTCGAGCAAACATTCAGGCGTTCGCTCTTCGCATTATGATCCCCGCTGGCATGACAGGATACCTCCAGAGTCTCGATCTTGCAATCGATAAACCGTTCAAGGATTTTGTGCGCCTCGAGGCGAATAATTTCATCGAACATCGGTTGCAGAGAAACCTTCGAGGCAACTTCGTGAAGCCGAGCCTAACTGAGGTCGTATCCTGGGTGAAGAATTCCTAGGATAAGATCTCAGAAGGGTGTGTGCAGAATGCCTTACGAGCCGCATATTTGGGCAAGTCCTTCAGCTTCCACGAAAGCCACATAGCCAAGCACGAACGACTCGGTCCGAAAATCCTTTCGAAAATTGACCAACAGGAATGCGAAGAAGCATTAGCTCACATTAGCTTCTTCGACGATGTCGAGGAAAACGATAGCATCATCGTTTTCGAGTAAGCATTCAACGCATCTATAGGTAAATACAATAATAGGTATAACTTACAAGGCAATAAAAGCCATCCCCCGAAAATAAGCCGTATCGATTTTTTTTAACCCCGGGATGAATACAAGCCATGGCT
>JAJSRV010000048.1:729728-764050 GCA_021527715.1 Neoseiulus cucumeris | reverse complement strand
GGTTAGGCTCCGGCATCTCGAAAACCCGGCATCTCGAAAACCCGCTATCTCGAAAAAAATACCCGGGAGCTCGAAAACCCGGGAGCTCGAAAACCCTCACCCTCAATCTGGCTTTCGCGCACAGACAGCGAAACTTCTATGCGGAGCGCAGAGTACGGAACACGAAAGGGTTCTTTTCTGTCGGGCTTTCTGCAATTTATTCCTCACTGTGAACACAGAAGTCGCGAGTGCAGTGAAGATGAGGCGGGTGTAATTTTCGAATCCACAGGAACTGCAGCTGTGGCAGTTGAAATTATCTCGACCACTAGTTCTCTATCGTTTGACTCGAAAGCATCTCGGTTGAGTGGACCGAATGCTTGAACTTCATCATCCATGTGAAGGTTTTTTGTCACGAAATTCCAACATCAAACAGCGTCCAACTAGATCTGTTCTGGTTTTCCTAAGAAGGTTCTAAATTCTCGGGAGAATCTCTCGTTCAATTCCTGTGACGCTCGGATCTCGAGGAGGAAATTTCTGATAGATACTCTGAACCCTCTGTGAAATACGAGAAAGGACCAAGGAGTACGATCCAAGGAGTACGATTCTTCATTCAGTCGCGTGAAATGCGGAATCACGCTTGAGACGTATTCGTTTCGAGTCCCGTACTCCGCGCTCCGCATAGAAGGTTCGCTGTCTTTGATCGAAAGCCAGATTGAGGGTGAGGGTTTTCGAGCTCGCGGGTTTTCGAGCTCCCGGGTTTTTTTTTCGAGATGGCGGGTTTTCGAGATAACGGGTTTTCGAGATGTTGGGCATTCACCGCTATGGTTGGGGAGCAAGTGCCCGTAGATCGGCGAATCACGCCGGCGCCGCTCGGGGCCCGAAGACGACGCAGCTGCGTTCGTAGAGGCTCTGGTGGAGGTGTCGCGCGCAGAGCTCTCACCCATCGGTGGCGTCGTTCTTTGTGCCTCCCGAAGCGCTTTGGCACCCAGCTCCGTCATCAACTTCAAGTTCCCCTCTTTTCGTGCGGGATGCGCATTGGGGCGGACGAAGTCTTTCACTTCCCGATTAGTGCGAACGTGTTGTGCCACTTCGTCGGAGTCCAGCTCGCACAACTGGGACGGCATGCTCTTCCGGTAGTAGCTACTCCAGCGGAATCCGTCCTGCGGCTCCCTTTTCAATCGCCGAATGTGGACCGTACGGTTGAAAATTTTGTGGAAGAACGTCACGCCTCTTTGGACGTTCTCCAGGAAGATGGTTCCGTGATAGTGTGGATAGGCGCCATCCGACTTTGAGCTCACCTCCAACGCGTATTCGTAGCCCGAGATCTTCTTCTCCTTGACGTGCTGGCTCTCACGACGTCGAATTCCACCGACCGAACCGTGAAGCACCAGTTGCGGTCCCTCACGCCGGACTCGCCGACGAGAAGGTATAACGGCGCCCGACCGTGGATGTTCTCTGTCCACGACCGGCTTCGAAACCACATCCACAACATCTATTGTGGATGCTTACTGTTCACGGGTGATTACATCTATCCACCTGAGGTATCCTCACTGTCCCTGCGGTGTATTGAAGTCACAGAAGATCCGGCAAGGGATGCGAAGGGGTCTGTCCGGTTTTTTCCTTCTTTTGAATTATTCGTAGCGAGATGAACCAACCATGCCGGGGTGCTAACCCGACACAGCGACGGATTTGGCAGCGTTTTGCCTTGAGGGACGAGGGTGCAAGCACCACTCACCTCAAGTAACCCACGAGGGAGCGACCGCCAGGCTTCACACCGAAGACGGGCACGATGACCCCCTCGGACCGGGGTTGTTCTTGTAAATGAGTCCGATTCGCGACGTCTCTCAACCGTGTGGGGGAATTCGTTTTCCTCTTCTGCTCCCATCTTTCTCCTGAAATAAATGAATTGTTTGGAATCTCGACATCAAGCCATGATTGAATTGTATAAATTCTCAGCATCAAGAAATGAATGAGTGGCAACGAGCCTGAGCACGAGAGGTAAGTCCGATTGAATTTTCGTTCGGATGCACCAACGCGCTCGGATTTGCCAACGGACAACGCGTCAGCAAAACCGTTGAAATCTAGGTTTACGAATTACGATGAAAACTCAGGCGCACTTAGCGAGATGGAACTTGGTGAACCACGTACCTGAGCAAGAGTTGTAACTCCGACTCAAGTTTCATTCGGATACACCAACGCGCGCGGGTTTGCCAGCGGACTACGCGTCAGCAAAACCGTTGAAAGCCGAGGGTGTATGTCATAAGACCGACATCCAAGATGGCGCTACCCGGATTCGACCGCTGTTTCGACGGCTGTTCGGCTTTGAACCCCAGTGTCATCTGAACCGACTCGTGAGGGCTTGCCGGAAACCTGCGCATCGGCAGAACCGTTGGAATCGAAGGTTTTGAATCATCATGAGAATCGGGCAGGACTCACCTTACAAAGAGGGGAGCACTCACATTGAGTCACAACTTCCTCGGAACACGGAAAACCACTTGAATACAATGAGCGGCAGGGGCCGTCCGGAGCACGTCCGCCTCCCACGGCGCGCCGCGGTGGCTGGGAGGGAAATAAGTCGCGTTGACCAGCACCGCTCCGGAACACCGAGTACTAGAGGGCTGAATTTCTAGGACAATGCATGTGACCTAACAGAGTTCATGCTGCTAGAAATTCAATCTCGTGAAGCATCAGGATCTGGAGTTATGGAATTTAATCATAGGGACGCTGAAATCAAACGTTTTAAATGAAGCTAGAGGCGGGACGGATTTTCAAGACAATGTTGTAATGTTACATTGTTGTTTTACATTAAGCACTAGCGTACCCTGCCGCGCTGAGGCCTTCGTGGTTTTTCACTCCATGGATTAAGGGAGGCTGATTAATAAATAATGTTTAAACTTCCAAACTCTAGTCATGACACATGACTAGCAGATATGGAGGGCTCCTTCGCAAAACACGAGGAGTCCAGTTCTTTTGATTACCGGATTTCAACTGTTATCGGCTCAGAACTCTGCCCCCAATCTTGTGCAGTTCTCTAATCCAAGCTAGCGGCTCGCTTTCCACTCGGGAATGACAATAGAAATACAAGTTCCGTTCCAAAAAAACGATAGGTCCAACAGTTAATCATTCTGAGAACACGATAAGTCCACCGCAGCCCCAGATCCACGGAAATCCCTCCGAAAATGACATACTTGTTGGCAGAAGAAAGAGTTCGCGAACGTGAGCAAGCTTTTCGCGGTATTCTCGGGACAAGGAACGCTTCCCACTGTGTCTTTAAGCTTCCTTTTTTTCCCCTTCCTTCAGATAACAATCCTCCGCATTGCTAAAACCCCTGAACCAATTTTTTCTCCCGCACTGTCCTTCTTGTGGATTTTTCAGTATCTCAATTTTTTCCTCGGTCTTTGGGTCGATGGGCGTCCGAGAAAATTCGTGACCCATGTATGAGAATTTTGTGAGCAGTGTTATCAATCGGATACCATACGTTGAGATCAATGTATCAAGGCGAAATTTGAGGCGAAAGACCCCGTTCCAGAAAATAGCAAGTTGAGCGATGGGAATATTTTTTGGCAGCCTTCAGAGACTTGGGCTTGGAGCGCAGCCCCAGACACATATGCAGTATGCTAGGAGAGACATGCGCAGTTCTCTGCGGTGAGGACGCAGGAAGCCAAGGCGTCGGTCGTAGCCCGGCGATGACGTAACTTGATGAGCGGATACTGGTGGACATGGAGTACATGTGAGTTCTTCAGAGATAGTGACGCCCAGGCAGTTGACAGTAGGAACAGGGGTAAGGGAGAAATTGTCAAGAATGGCAAGATCAGGCCTCGAGGAATCAAAGGAGTTCCTGGGACGGAAGAAGATAAGCTGGGTCTTGTCCTTGTTGATGACGAGTCCGAGGGAAGAGTGCACATTGGTAAGGAGGGAGGTGAGGGAGAATAGCTCAGAGCTCGGGTCTTTGCGGTTGAGGTGGTATGGAATCGTAGTATCGTCTGCATACGATACGACTTTCGCTCCCGGATAGAGGCTGTTGAAAGACGCGAGGACGGAGTCAATGTAGATAACGAAGCAGATAGGCCCAAGGACGATGCCTTGGGGGACGCCCAGCTCAAGTGGAAAATTATCGGAGGAATCGGAGCCCGAGACGACTCGTATGAGACGGTTGCAGAGATATGAGTGAAACCATTTGCAAGCAGCATCAGCGAAACCATTGCGTGCTAGCGTGCTGAGAAGAATGTCATGGCTCACGCGATCAAACCCTTTGGATAGATCGATGAGGACAGCGGGCGACAAACACCAGCGATCGTTTTGGTCGGACAGGGGCAGCGGATGTTGAAGAGACCGATGGGCCCGTTCCAATTACGGGCTTGGGGCGCTGGCCAATGCGTTTGTTCTCGTCCTGTTTACCAGAACTGTAACCTTTTTGATTCGCATGGCGCGTGAGAGGATCGTCCGGGCGCGAGGGCTTCTGGGGTGGGATTCCGCGGCCGTAAAGGCCCAGTTACACTTGTTCACTTTGGATGATCACTATGGATGATCATCGGATGAAAGAACTCCGATGATCATCCAAAATGATCATCTGCTGTTTACATCTATTCATCCGAATGTCGGCTGCACACCGAAGAAACACCTCCATAGAGATCGAAGCTTGAAACGAAAGCTCTTGAGTGTGCTCGTGGTGACTTCGGAGATCAGGACGTCGTCGCTCCCAACATGTCGAGGGTGCTGAAGAAAAAACGAATGCTTCGGGCGGTACTCAGAGTGGTCGCGGAAGGACTGATTGAGGAAATCGAAACGGAGCGTGAGAAGAAGACTACCCGTCAGAAACGCCGTTACTGGGTCAAGCCATGGATCTCTCGGAGAGCTGAGCTCGGGGCCTCTGCGACCCTCGTTCAAGAATGGGCAAGAGAGGATCCTCAGGATTACCGCAACCATCTTCGGATGAGTGAAGAACAGTTCAACTTCCTTCTACAAGCGGTGAGCCCGCACATTCAGAAGCAGGACACCCGATTCCGAGAAGCGCTGCCAGCAACAACAAAACTCGAGATGACTCTACGGTACCTGGCGACAGGGGATTCCTTTGGAACATTGAGTGCGCTATACAGAGTACCCAAATGTACTTTCTCTCTGTTCCTGCCCGAAGTCTGCAAAGCGATCTATCAAGCATTGGAAGATTTTATCCAGGTTTGTATGCAGTTCACGACGGATGCGGTGTGAGATTACAGCTTTATTATTCGAGAAAAACGAGCAAACAAAATGTCTTAGAGCTGAAGATAATCTGAGGGACCATCGGTGTCGGATTGGTAACTCAGGTGGAGATCGTCAGAGAGCACCGGGGTAGCTCCTTGTTCAGGAAGGGTGTAGCACCCTGAGAGGTTGCTGGTCGACGCATTCGGCGCCGATCGCGCTTGACGCACCCGTGCCGCGGTCATCACGCGTTGCAAGTCTTCTTGGCAAACCATTGCCATTTCGAGAGGCATTTGGTTGAGATGCAAGGCTAGGCTCTCGCAGAAAGCATCGAAAGGTGTTGGCATGTGATGGTTGTCTGCAGAAATGGCCCGTAGCTGGGTGAGGGCTTCCTGGAACCCACGACGCGCTGGTGTTGGAGAACGCCTCCGCTTGCGTGTGGAAAGCGACGACGCCGACGCCGGACGAGGTCCTGGAGAGGGCTCCGTCTCAGAAGGCGGGGAGTCCTGGACTGTTGCTGCTGGTTGTCGCTCTGTCTCGGCCAACACCGCTCCTTGAGCAGAGTCCTCAAAACCGCTACTCTCCTCGGGGCTTGAAGCAGCAGTCGCGGGCGCACTGTCGACTATCTGCAAGGACGACACGGATTAATTCGATTTTCATTGTTATTTAGGTACCGCAGTCGAGTGAGCAATGGAACGCAATCATGCGGGACTTCGAAGCGATGTGGAACTTCCCGAACTGCTGCGGAGCCATGGACGGTAAACATGTCGTCATCAAGTGTCCACCCCACAGCGGCTCCGAGTACTTCAACTATAAGAAGGATTTTAGTACCATTCTCTTTGCTGTCGTCGACGCAAATTACAACTTCCTCTACATCGACGTTGGAACGAATGGCAGAGCCAATGATGCCGCGGTTTTTTCTAAATCAGATTTCAACCACGCTTTACTCAGCAACGCTCTGCAGATACCAGATCGTGGGCTTTTTGTGGCCGACGACGCCTTTCCTTTACGCCCGAATTTGTTGAAGCCTTTCTCGCGTTGTGGTCCATTAAACGAGACCCAGCGGATTTTCAACTATCGACTCTCAAGGGCACGTCGTGTGGTTGAGAATGCTTTTGGAATTTTGGCGTCGAAATTTCGGATCTTTGAGAGACCTATCCCGTTGGCACTAGAAACTACCGAGCAACTCGTGAAGACGACCTGCGCGCTTCATAACTGGCTGCGGAAAACGTCATCACCCACAGCTCCATACATCCAAAGCGACATGATTACCACGGAAGATTGGGAGGCGCGTCGGCTCATCCCGGGATCAGTTGGTGGAACCGCAAGAGGCGGCCTCAGCGACCTCCCTCGCTACCGGAACAGGAACCACTCTAGAGCGGCAAGTACAACTCGCCAAGAATATGCCACTCGATTCGTGACCACGGATACGGTTCCTTGGCAATGGACCATGATTTGATTGATAAACTCCTGAAGCCCACTCGCGAAACACGCGTGAAGAAGGTATCTGCAGCAAGCATAATAAAGTACTCACCTTGAGATTTGAAGAGCTTGTCTTTGCCTGACAGACGCCTCGCAAGAAGGCATCTGCCGTGCGGAACCAAAATAACTTCGGTCTATAGACGTCTTCCACTCCAGCCCCACTGGACTCTGACTTCCGGATTTTGGCCAGTTCGCAGGAGTAGCGAGTTCGGACGGTTTTGATTTTTGCGAGTACATCATTCGGAGTCAGTCCTTCCAGCCCAAGAACCTCTACTATTGCTTCTAACGCCTTCTCTCGCGCATTCCTCCTGCTGTACAGAGGACTCGACACGTTCCATAGACACTCCTGGCTACGATAGGCCTCCAGGAAAGGCACCATATCACTATCTTTCCAGCTTCTGAAAGACATCTCTCAAAACCTGTTTTTTATCATGTGAAACCTAACGGAAACTTGTTAGGGGACCTTCCTGCGCAGTTGAGTTTTCGCGCCCGCGCTGCTCCAGAAGTGGAGAGGGCAGCCTCGGCCGCGCGCTGCTTTCATCCAAAATTTAGTCTCAAGCAAAGCCCGTTCATCGTTCACTTTGGATGATCACTTCGGTTGATCAGGCAGTGAACGGCAGTTTACATTGTTCACTTCGGATGATCACTTTGGATGATCATCAAAAGTGAACAAGTGTAACTGGGCCTTAAGCTGGAGAGGAGGGGGGAGTTAGTTTGCAATCATTGGCGGAAGAAGGTTTGAGGTTGAAGGCCTCAGGTTCTTCTCCTTCTCGTCATCTGCTAGGGATGTTTTCCTCCCCTTTGATGATTCTGTTAAATATCCTCGCCAGGCATTCACGCCCGATTTCCCTCAGATTCTTCCCTACGCAGCTCTTGTCGCGGTGTTGGTTGCCTCCTTTTCTAGCGCCATCCTCACCTCATTTATGCTGATTTCAAAATCAGTTGTCGGCAGTAGCTTAGCAAGGGGGGCGCCGGGGTGGCACGTTTGAAACTTCCGTGAGGGGGGCAGTTCGGTACTTTCAGACCTTTTTTTGGTCGTTTTTGGGTAACATTCCGATCGACAGAATGCTCGGGAGCGGCATTTCCGAAATTCCCGGCATTCCTTCATCATCCTTCTGCAGAGGTTGCATTTTTTGTAAACTTGGGAGTTCCTCGCAGCGAGGCACAGTGCCGCCCGAGAGTAACTCCCGAGTTTCCTGACCTTAACCTCCTTGTCCTGATTCGAGTTACTATCTTCCTCTGCCCCTGGCAGCTCTCTGAGGACTCCTGTAAGGTCCACTCTATCCACTGTGACTCTCTTGTTCCCAGCGTCCACAAGAGTTGCCTCTCCCCATGGCTCTCTTTCTTCGTTTCTGATGTAATGCCAGAATCTTTTAGCCCTCTGATTTCTCGGATACCTTCCTACTACATACTCATACATATTTTGTCCTCATCATTCATTTCTACGTCTATTTGCTCGTAAAGCCTCGCTTTCGGAGCTTCAAACCTCTCGCGGGTTTCATCAACTACCTCATGATTTTCCCTCTTGGCAAATCCTAGCTTTTCACTCCAAAATCTCTTCATACTGTGTCCAGATCGGCTATTTCCTTCGACCATCTGGCGTACTTTTGGATGATCTTTACAAGCCTCCCAGTATTTTCAGAGTTCTTCTTCATTAGAGATACCAGAGCGTTGTACATAGTCCACACTCATCAAGATCCGAGTTCTCTACTCTTGCTTTGTTAGCATTGCTGTTGCTTCTTCCTGACTTTTATTTTTTTTATTTTTAAATCTCGTTCCTGGCCAAGATGTTTATTATATTGTGATCCACGAGGGCCTGTGCCCTGTCCGTGGTTGACATTAGAACTTGTTTAAAAGTTCTGAGTTGCCTGGAGGAGGCAAGGTTGACAAGTCTATAATCACAGTATATTGAGTTCTTCTTTGACGTTTCACAGTATGTTTAGTCAGTCATCCTCTGAGTAATCGTTAATGAGACGCAAGATTTCTTTTTTTTTCGCACTTCTCTTCGTAAGTTTGTCTATGTTGCTCATGGCATCTGGGAAATCGCGGTGTAGCCTGAGATATCGATTTTCATAGTAGCGATCACTTAGGTGTAGTCTATTATTGGGAAGGCGTATTGTGGAGGCTGTTCTGGTTGGATATCTATGCTGGGGATCTTTAGTTCCAATGAGGTCTGCGATTGCTCTCTCGTCTCTGATTTTGCATCTTGTCAGTAGGACTTGGACATACAGCTTATCAATCTTGAGTACTTTCGATCTGGCGTACATTGTGCGAGTTGATTCGTATCTGGATGATTTAGTTACGTTCCTGATAGCTAAATTCATGAGCTTTTCTATCGGCTTAACGTTCGTATAGCATGCTGCCATGTAGGCTAGCATGCAATATCGGACGTGTGACTCTACGATCGCTCTGTATACGGTGACTGAGGTTTTCATCTTTACAGCATTTTTCAACTTTGCTAACGCTATCGCCGCCACTCTCAGCTTGGAAGTTACATGGTCAACATGCTGTTTCCACGAGAGTTTCTCATCCAGAACTACGCCTAGATACTTTGTTGTGGTGACATTTCTAATTCTAACACAGTTGCAATCCGATTTCGCTGAGCATTCTGGCAAATGAATAACAAGCGAGTCTCTCGGTATTGTCTTAGTGAAACCGAAGACCATATAGTTTGATTTTTCTGGGTTAATGGCTAGACCGTTGTCTCTGGCCCATTGAAACACTTTGCTGACGTGCACACTTGCGGCTTAATCCAATCCATAATTTTTTTGTTGATATCATTTGCTATGCTCCGCAGCTCATCGACTGCTGGAGTCATGAGCTGCGCCCATATCACCCTTCCAACCCCCGGCAGCGCTGCGATCCGGGGGTCCCTTGTGCTTGAAGTTCGGGGGTCCACGGGCCCTCCGCGGGCCCCAAAATCACCGGCCGGGGTTAGCCTCATAATGAAACTGCGTAAAACGAACCGCGTAAAACGGGGGATTACTGTATATCAAGTGCTGTGCATCATGCACTTGTTGTGCTATTCTCTTTTGCAGTTGAACTCAGTCAGGCTTCTAGCTGAACCACTCTCAGCCTGCATCCGTCACATACCTTTTTTGAGGTGGTCATTTTTGCAGTTTCCTCTGTCTACCCATATGAGTCATCACTAGGGCCCGAAACTTTATGCATATGCATATTGCATATGCAAAACATGCAATTGCATACGTGATATGCAGTTGCATACGTAATATGCAGTCGCATGCGCGATATGCTGTCGCATATGCAGGTGTATATTGTAAGATTGGAGAATAACGAGTGACGGATCCCCTGAACTACTCTATTTATTCTGAAGGATCGGGCAACGCAGCAAGCTGCGACCGATCTCTGCACGAACAAGAACAAGAGTGAATGTACATCTCAACTTCCAGCTATGTCTTTTGATTTTTCTCCTCTCCCGATTGGAGAGTCTTTCGGAACTTTCTCAGCGCGGTTTCCTTTGAAATCTCCCGCGCCTTTGATACAATTGAATTAATTGGAGCCGAATGTGAGCTGGGGTGTTTCAGCTAGATCGGTGTCGGGTTCGGTTGAAACAACATTGAAACAACATTCACTAATTGGAAACATCTGCGAGATCTCTACAACCACTAGTTACATTCCCACAATATTTATGAGGCAAAACGCGGTTTTTGTACGCATATCGTGCATATGCTCTGCATATCGCGCGCATATTAAGTGCATATCGCTTGCATATTTCCGTGCCCTAGTTATCACCATCTAACGAAGATGCTTTCGAAATATTATCTGCATAACAGTCCTGTTCCATGATAGAGGAACTGCAGACTCGATTAGATTTGATGCGGAAATGAGAACATGGGACAACGTAAAAAATTTTGTTTTCAGTTTACACTCAGCTTACTGAGGACAACAACAGTCGTGGGAATTATCATATGACAGAATTCTTGAATTTTCTGACCATTCTCCACCTGAGGCTATTGAATACTATGCTTCTGGCGATTGGGGCAACGTATAGTACACGTAAGCGCGTTGAAGTAGGGCGCGTGACAAAGAAATTACAGAAATCCGGATTTACCCGGAGAATGACGGCAAGCCTGAGGTCCCTGGCATCGGGGACGGAGGAGATCGGAGGTACATCGAGGTCCCCAGCATCGATGCTGCATCTGATGGCGACCTTACGGAGGAATCTCCTCTGGAACTTGTCAAGGGCCAAGATGTCCCGAGTGAGCCAGGGACTCTTCCAGCTTTGGGAAGGGCGAAGTTAAGATGGATAGAGTGTTTGGGTAGACCGTTTCTTGTCAAGTACGAAAGAGCTATCGAAGATGTAAGAATATACTTTCTACGGAGTCTGGCTCACGGAGTTGATCGCAAATCTCCCAGCCATACGCACACTGTTTGACTCAGCGGATGATAGGTTACCTGACTCGCTTCATTCATACTGCGACTTAGCAGACCACTTCATCATCATCCTATCTTGTCTCAGTCAGAGAGAAATTATCTTTCTCTGTCCGAGCTTTCACCAGAAAAAATAGTGCTGCATACAATTCTTACGCGTGGAGAATGGCGCGCAAACTAAATGAATTTGGTTTCCCTACATTTCTCAAAAGTTTTCTGAATAAATTATTGAATTGAATACGGAATGTTCCCGGAAACCACGGGTATCTCACAACTTTTGACGACAGATTCCTTGAAAATTCGAACGGAAAACAGCCGACTAGATACACCTCGACTTCCAAAGCCATCTTTCGCTCGTGTCGTTCCCTCGTTAGAGACGATAACACCATTTGACCTGTGAATGCCGCATTGACAAGATTGAAATTCTGCTCATGATGTTGATGCCACCACTACTTGAATATCTCAATGCAATAACGCATATCGCAAGAAGATCAACCTACATGACGAATGCTCGATAGTTCATGTTGATGAGTGGCGAGCTCGAGAGAGCTCTTGTCGATCTCTCTCCGCGGCCTCTCTTCGCCTCTGGTGGGCTGCCTTTGAACGCGTGATTAATATAAATGAACAAGCGGGGTCAGATGACAACCACGGATTCGACGTTCGGAACACGTACACATTTAAAAGTTTTAGAAAGTTCACCTCACGAGAAATCCTGGATCCTATCGGAGAACCCGGAATCGCCATCCTCAGAGCTGACGCACGGCTAGAAAGTTTGACAGAACATGTAGACATGCAAAACGAAGAGGAAGGAACGAGTCCGAATAGAGTATTCTACAAGCATCACGAAAGCGATTTCAATGCTTACTAATGATCTGGAGGGGACCCCGGGATCAGTCTCCACCGCGATGGAGCCGAACCGCTCTGTTGGTGGGGACCACTCCTCGTTGGAAAAGTTCTTTCCGAAACTTGACGAAGCCCACCATGTCGGCTGGCTCCGGACGACGATTGATGTAGAAAGTGCTCCACGTTGGGAGGGTAAACCATGGTATTTGAAGAGGCCTCCTCCATCGGGATGGCTTCGCACGACAATGGTGCTGGGGATTCCCCCACGTTGAAAGGGTTCTCACCGGGACTTGAAAAAGCCGCCTCCATCGGGATGGCTCCATGCGAAAATCGTGGTGGGACGAGGCTGTTTATCGGACGGGGGTTGGAGGGATACTTGATCCGTCACCAAATTGACTCGAGGAGAATTCGCCACTAACAATCAATCGATGACTTACAGGTTATGAAGATATATATGCACTTATATATGTATACGTATATCTACGTACATATACAGACATGGGACGCTTGTTCTATCTTCGCCTTTCACGGGGATGACACGACTATTTATTGTTTCACTGGGTATTCTGGGATCGCCCGGCTTCCCTGACTCAAATGAAAAGCGTGTTGACGGAATACCGCAGACGCTTTCCAGCTACGAGGGCGCCCTCTATAGAGTCGTTCTCGAAATGAACGGCGCAAAGGGTACAGTAGGATAAGGGGCGATTTTGGGCCAAAGCTAGAATTTTGAATTCGATTGGTGGTTATGATCCCCTCCCCTAGTGGACCATTTTCGAGCAAACAGATCCCCTCTATCACCCTTGGTTTACGAGATACACGCGAACGAAAAATGAGGGGATTGTTTGACACCCAAAACTTTTGATGAACTTTGAAAGGTCACTGTGCGAAAACTACAAGAGCTAAAGACTTCCGCTGATCGTCGAGTGAACTGCGCCGTATATGTTTTTTTAGGATGTTCATCCCTCTCCCGAAGTAAGCCAGGTCATTAGAAGTTGTCCTTCGAACGCTCAGAGCTCTTATCTGAGGTTTTTCCTCCAAAACACCCTTATTTTGAGGTATTTCGCCCATAGAGAGCCTGTAGTACTACTCTACCCTCGCAATGAATGGCCTTCTCTGGGTTCTCACTCAAGCTTTCGCCTCGTAGAAGAGTTTTATTGTTACCAAGCGAAGCTCGCTGGGAGAACCGCAAACGAAACACACACTTTCAGTCATCGCAACTCTCTCGTAGGGAACTTCGACGAGAGTCACAAGTTCGCAGGCAGGTGGAGACGGAGGTTTTTCGTAATCGACGTCCATGGGGTCAGATGCTTCAGACGGACTTGAGAATATAGATGCTTGAGAAGAGCTACTCGACTGGCCTGCCGCACTGGCCTGCTGAACGGCTGCATTTTTCTCGATATTTGCTTTGAGAAATCTGTACTCGCGCGCTTTACATGAATTACAGAATTGGTCATTCATCTCGACTCGAATATTCGGGAACGCTCTCCGATACCGTTGCAGAAACAAGCCCGACAGTATGGTTTTCATCTCTTTCGTCGGGTGCCAAGCTTCACAACCTTTGCATTGACTGTTAGGCATGCTTGAGGAACAACGGTGAGATCGGTGGTGGCGGAACGAGAGATCTTGGTTTCCTCAGAGAATCGAGATTGCACGGAAAAACACTGCTGCGTTTTCCCGAAGAGCTACAAGTGCGCGCTCTGTAGTTCTCCTAGTGTCGTATTCAAAAGAACAACATGGTGAATGAACGCATTCACCTGCGGGAGTTGAGTTCCACATAAGTCAAACAAGCCTAAAAATCTTCTCACTCGATGAGAGGACGTCACTTGGGATAGAACACGGCTAAAAGAGTTTTCCCCCGTATGTCCTGTACGATGGGCAGACAGAATCTTTTCGGAAACTCGAAGGATGCGTTTATTCATCGTGTGGATCTGGGGACTACGGCGCGGCGTCGACTCTAGAAGTCCGATAATCAACAGACGGCTTCCGCGGATTAATAGACCGTCTGCTGAGGGCAGCAAATATAAACCTGTCACTTGTGCTTGACGGTTTGAACGTGTCACGCCGTTCTGTCAATAGCGTTCAGCCTAGAAATACTACACCCTCTATGGGCGAAATACCTCAAAATAAGGGTGTTTTGGAGGAAAAACCTCAGGTAAGAGCTCTGAGCGTTCGAAGGACAACTTCTAATGACCTGGCTTACTCCGGGAGAGGGATGAACATCCTAAAAAAACATATACGGCGCAGTTCACTCGACGATCAAGTATTCTACTGAGCGGAAAACGGTTAAATTCGTGTATTCTCGATAAAAGATCGTTTTTTTTTTTGAAAGCGGAAGCTGAGTGAACCGAGCTGAATTAGGCTCATTTTGTAGCGTTTTTTACCAGCTTTCAAACGCGACCAAGCGGAAGTCTCTAGCTCTTGTAGTTTTCGCACAGTGACCTTTCAAAGTTCATCAAAAGTTTTGGGTGTCAAACAATCCCCTCATTTTTCGTTCGCGTGTATCTCGTAAACCAAGGGTGATAGAGAGGATCTGTTTGCTCGAAAATGGTCCACTAGGGGAGGGGATCATAACCACCAATCGAATTCTAAATTCTAGCTTTGGCCCAAAATCGCCCCTTATCCTACTGTACCCTTTACAAATATTTTCCCGGTGCAGCGGTATTTCCTGATCCGTCCATTGGAACGAGACTACCAGGATGAATCGGGTTTTGTAATTTTTGGGCATTCTTCGTCATACTTTTCGCAAATAACGACGAATCAGCGGTTATCGACTTCACCCCGTTTTCCAGAATGTCTATTTATCAGCAACATTGGTGCTGAAAACGTTGTGTTTGATAGTGTAGCGTTAGCTAGCTATCGAGGCTGGAAGTGTTCTAGTTGGATATTGACAAGAAAAGCGTGCGGGGTGAACTTGGTAGCGTGGCAGACTCTGTTTATTGACATATTCATGGAAGATTATTTCGTGCGCTCCCTCAGGGCGCTACATCACTCCTCCCGAGCGGCTGTCTACATTTCGGAGACAAGTCAAGCTTTCTAGGTAAATTGGATGTCAAGCTAACAGGGTTCTTATTCTTATTCTTTGGAACCAAGGAAGCATTTTGTGAGCGACAGCCTCGAGTGTGGCCGTTCTGAGCCCTCGCGTATCAGGTTCCAACAGTAATCAGCCATCATATGTGCGTCCCATCGGCCCTGATAGCGCTCTTCCATCGTGCTTATGTCTTGATGAAAGCGCTCCCCTTGCTCATCACTCATCGCGCCTAGATTTTGAGGAAAGTGGTCGAGATGGCTGTGTAGGTAGTGTAACTTGATACTCATTCGACATCCGAGTGCTTGAAAGCACCCGATCATGTCTTGAACGAGTTCTACATGATTGTCAGCCCTGGTATTGCCTAAGAAGTTTTCAACGACCAGAACAAACGATCGCCAGGCATTGCTTTCTACTTCGTTCATCGATTTGATGAAATAGGGGTCCCTGATGAGCTTCCGAATCTGAGGTCCATCCACAACACCCGCCTGAAGCGTCTGGATGCTGACGGAGGACAGCTTTTTGATGATGTAGGCGAAACAGTCACCCTTCTTGACGAAAGCTTTGATGAACTGTTTTATCAGGCCCAATTTAATGTGAAGGGGTGGCAAGATGATCTTGGTGACCGGCACCAAAGCGTCTTTGATGACATTGTTCTCTCCAACGACGAGCTCCCTTGACGGCCAGTTTGTTCGGCCCCAATGCTGCTGCTCATCGGCTCGACTGTCCCACAGGCATAGGAAGCACGGACGTTTGGTGTAGCCGGCCTGTTGACCCAGGAGAATCGTCACCATTTTCAAGTCGACGCAAATGGGCCATTGGTGTTCCTCGTACTCTAATGCGAACGCGATCGCCTGGTAGTCTTCACGCAGCTGAGTGGAATGTCCAATGGGAATTGAAGCGTGTTTATTTCCGTTATGCAGAAGCACGCACTTCAGGCTCCTCTTAGAGCTGTCCAGAAAGAGCCGCCATTCGGCAGCAACGTATCGAGGAAGCCCCATGTGTTGAAGAAGCTTTTCGACATTCTTGTAATATACCAAGTTGGGCTCCTGACTGAAGTACGAAAGAAGTTCGTGTTGAGGAAAAAAGAGCCATCTCCCCTCTGCTCTGCTAGCTACTCTTATAGCTAACCCATGTTCAGATGTGTGCCTTATTCTTAGTCGACCGGTTACTCCGGAAGAGTGTTCCAGCCCCATATTCGGACAGACTCTACCAACGCGCCTCTTAAGGAGCGCTAGGAAAGGGAAGCTTCTCATGCTAGCCTATATAGAAGCCCTGGAATACTCAATAAACCACGGTGGTGTTTATTTCGTGGAACCTCTGGTCATCTTTGTTGCCTCCCTTGTGAAGTGAATCTTGTCATCCTGTTCTAACACGTTATCAGCACGACGATTCAACACCGGAGCTGCAACTCTAGCCCATCAGACGGAGGGTGAGAAAACCTACAGTCAAAGAGCCTCTTCAAAGCAACTGCACTAGGTTCCAACTCAGTAAGACCCTGGCCGACGGCGACGGGGATATTCAGTTTCGGAATAGGCTTTCATAGATAGACAGATCAGTCGTCGCCAACGCTCGCCAATCTGTCTAGCAGAGTTTGCTCAGTCGTCTGGTGAATGCCTGAGAGCAGTCTAGGCTCGGTCCAGCTTCGAGGAGAAGTGCTGATTCGAATCAAATAACGCTGTTTGTCTGCTAGATTGTTGAGATTATTGATTATCGGTTCAAGTCTTCAACATCGAGTTGATTATCAGTCAGTAATACTTGACTTGGACTTGAGTTATTTGGTTGAGTCGGGAGGTTATTTGGGTGCAACAGCAAGCACAAGATAGTTGCAGCTAGTAAGATCATCATCCCTATAATTAGTGATGTAAACCTCAGCCCGATCTGGTGGGATCGTCCCCACCGGCATGGCTGCGCTTTCCGTCCCCTCCTCCACTTCAGCACGGAACGTTGGCTGAATGCGCGACACCCAGACCGGAATCGGAGATGACTCAGTCACAGCTTCCTCGGTGCTTGTTGCCACCGGTGTCTCGTCCTCTGGGGCCCTCGTCGGCTCATCCGCCACCAATCCTTCCGCGCCGGTTGCGTTGTTCCTGCCTCCCAAGCCCATGAACTCGGGCTGCATAAGCAGCATCGCTGAAGTTCAAACACCGAAAAATTGGTTTCATGTGGCGCAGAAATGATAAGAGGAACAGTTGAAACAACGTACTGACCCAATACAATCAGTGCAATGATGAAGCACACGGCGGCGGCTGACAAAATGATCCCGCGGGGCAATGAGAAACTGTAGCCAGCTGACTGCGCGAAGTCAGCAGCCCGGGACTCCTCCTCGACCACAGTCCCGTCGGACCGAAGTAGATTCAACTCCACATTTTCAAGATCCGAGTCGACCATTCTAACGTAGCCTCCGCACGCTTGGCGTCTTCGTAACGGGCTGCTGCTTGACGAGGACGCGAATGTCCAACCCGATTCGGAGCTCATCGTTTTCTCGAGTCAATCTCGAGAGTGAAATCTCTCACAATGAAATCTATACCCGAATCGCTCTTAAATAGTCGCGTTCCTGACATTCTCAGACAACTGTCAGACCGGAGACCTTGGGAACTCAGTCTCGACTACGCTTAACTTCAACTTTGAAGCCAAGACCACGATGTTTGACTTGCCGGAACGTCACTTCACCGTTACACTCTCTGCACTTCACGATAGTCGACAGTTCCCTGAATACCGATGAAAATTCGACAATGCTGTACCCGAACACCTCATCGGGATCTGGATACACTGGCTCATTATCCCTCAGTTTTTGCTGAGATGTTGATGCTAACGAGCTCCACGCTTTTGACCGTTCCGGTCGCACTCCTGACTCAGTGTAGCGATTTCCATGAAACTTCTGTCGAACAGAACGTTTTAACTTCGCACAGCACGGCTTCCTTTCCTGACGACTCTTCTAATCGAGGGCATTATTCGTCGTAAAAGCTTCGATTGCGCTTCGAACACTGAGCTCGTCGCGCTAAAACAAAGCTTGAGAGTCGATGGCGCTGCTTGATGCAGCTGCTGCCGCAGCGCATTGGGCGGGCTGATTTGAATCCGTGCTTCAGAGAAACTAGCGGAATCGCACGGAAAATAACATTTCGCGCCGAGAAACGTGTCCGGAAACGGTCGTGAGGGTCAGGAAAAACGTGACCGGTTTTCCACTGGGGAAAAACTGTGCCGCTCTCCGGAGAAATGGTTAAAAAACGAAACTTCTCTGCCGATTCCCGAGTCTGGAATCACGTTGACATACTTGCGGAAGATGAAGGAATATTATGAGCGAACATTTGAAAAATCGATTTTTACACCGTCTGGTCCCCTCATAGAGGGCACGCATAGATGTTCGTACCCGGCATCAAGAGATTCTTTTCCTTCAATCTTGAAGCCAGAAGTTCTGCGGATTCTTTCGGAAGGCGGAGATCTCTGATCAGGTCATTCAGCTCCGCCTGATCAAATTTCGCGGGGGGCTCGTCCGACACGGAGGAAGCTTCGGACTCTGATGTCGCTTCGTCCCACTCTGGGAGTCCCTCAACTTCAGCGAGCTCCGCTTCTCGCCCTCGGTAGACCGGAATTGGAACATCGTCAGAATGTGGACGCGGTTGTTGAGCCGACCCGAGCGACGGGTATTTCCACGACTTCCGATTGTTTCGATTGATGCCTCGGACGTCGGTGAGACAGAAGTAACAATCGTTTACATGATTGGTGGGCTCGCTCCATCTCATCGGCACTCCGAAGGGAAGACTGGTCCTCTCTTTTTTCGAGTACTTTACTAGCCCGGCTACGCAGCTGCTGCATACAACACGTGGAGTCCATGGCATCTCAGTAATACGAAGACGGAAATACTCGGCGTACAACTCTCTTATGTTGTCGCTGATGGAGCGCATGTTGCATCCAGTACGGTACTGCCCACAGATGTAGCAAAAAGCGTCCACCGAATGCACGCACTCAAGTTCACGGGACGAAGCCATCGCACCGGTTACAATCGGGTGTAGGAAATAGGGCCCCAATGTTTACAAGCACAGGGTTGTATTGTTTACGTTTTGCGAGTGTATGAGTCCGATGTTTCGGCGGAGGGCATTCTGGGCGAGCGGTTCTGCGCCAAAGGTGGAATATTAGTGACTGCGTTGACGAGTCGACACGAAATCGGGTTGAGAATTGTATGTAGCGGCGGAGGAAACGCTTTGAGCGTACAATGTAGGTGGTAGGGACCTTGAGTCATCCCTCGTGCGCAGGGTAGGCGAATTCCAACACGACGTGGGAGAAAAAAGCGCGATAGATGTGATCACGGAGTGCGAAAAGACGATGAATTTGCGAGCGAGCATAAGATTTAGGAGCTCGGAGTATTCTGACTTGGAAAAATGACTTGGATCAGCCCCACTGCCCACCGCGGTCACCACGGTTTACGCCTGGACCGCCGAGTGTCCACCGTCGAATTTGGAAAAAACAAACCGCGATTCCTAGCCCCTACCTCAGTACCTTCGGTCGGATTCGAAACAGTTTAACCCTGATTCTGAACCTAGTTTGTGCGGCTGGATTCCGAAGAGTTTGATTCCAAACCCTTCCCAGTCATCTACAGCTAGACTGCTGCCCGCCGAGAACAACCGATCCGGCCATACTTAGCTCCGCCAAAACAGCGGGCGCATGGACTCGCAAAACGTAAACAAAACAACCCTGTGATCGTTGTTACGGCTGGGAGCCGTTGGAGTTACAGAGAAAACTCAAAGGGTAGGGGTAGAGACCCCGGTTCCGAGCCCCTCGGAGATTCCCTCTTTCGCGCTGTCTCAGTCGGTCTCTGCTCGGTGGCAGACGCGGCTGGATGGCTTGAACTGACTGACTTGGAGATCGTCTCGACGACATCTCCACAAGCTTGAGGGAGAGAGCGGAAGAGGCGAACTGCGAGGGCATCTTGGAACGCGGGCATTTATTGATCTTTCCAGAGATGCTACCTACGTTACCTATCCTCTCGGATCGGTATCCGTAACAATCGTAAACATTGGGGCCCTATTGCCGTCTCCCCTCTTGGGTCTACGTCATAAGACCTCCGACCAAGATGGCGACCTCAGAAAATCCGAGGGAGAGGAGGAAAGCGGAGTGGCTCTCTCCGCCCGCGGCTTTTTGAAAAGCAGAGGGTGCTACACGGGAAACCGATGTAAATAAGCCTGGTCAGGGAAGCAGCCCTTGAAAATCACGTTTCGAGCTTACTCGCCGACGGGCGCTGCGCCAACAATATTCAGAATGAAAGAAACGTAAGCTGCTACTTTGTAGACGAGTGTTCTACGATGTCAGCTTCACTTAGCCGCCTTCCATCGTTCGTTGGAGCTCCAGTTCTCAATAGATCTTTGTCCATGGACGATCGGAGGGAGTCGCGATCTGCATCTTGGCTTCCGTCGATAGATCATAAACATTCATCTTGTGGATATACGAGCATACACTTTGGTTATATTTATTGATGAATCTCAAATCTTTGTAATCCTTGGGAAAAAAGTACGATATGTCGCAGTGCTCTCTGGAATTCGTGGATCGCTCCACCGGACGACTAGCTTTGGATGACTAGGTTTTTCTGCTTCATTTCTCCGTTTTTCGAAAGATGGTTCCCGTGCCTACGATGTGAAACGTTTCACGTCCATCACAGTGTCGAGCTACATTCCAAGACTCGATTGTTCCCAAGTCCCTGAAAACTCGCGAGGGGAATCAAAATCCTCCGTCGGTATAATTATCAGTGTCCGATTCGTAATAACTCGGAAGCGCTGAGTAGGCGTGATCGCCGAAGGCATGTAAAGTAGGAGTCAGATCATAATCGTGGTCATGAACGATGATCTGCTCGTCGATCCAGTCCAGCACGACTTGGGTGGCGTCGGAGAGCGTTCCCGGTTTTTCATCAAGGAGTCCGTGTCGCATGGCAACTGTGAAAAGAGAAATTCATCTGATACTCGTCTCGCTGGCTCCCGATGACTCAAAGAATATCAGAATGCGGTAGGGTTTCAAGCAATCACCTCCACCGGTTCTGAATTTAACTCGGTCAATGAATTCTCGGGGGTTAATCAAACCCTGATCCAGTCTTGTCCATGCCGTTTGAATTCGTTCTTCGTTATTACGAGTGGCAACGCTTGGCCGAGAGCGGATATTGGCAATGCCGGCGTCATGTATGTTACAGTCAATGGCAACGTCTTGAGCGATTTCGCTCAGCACAGCTGGAAAACGATGGGAACAGTGCAAAAAGAGATCAACGGGAATTCAAGGATAAACGTCAGGGACGAGGAAGCTGAAATTTATGTGATTACCATACCCATTAGATTCCAAACCGATCCGTGAGCTCCCAGTTTTCGTCGCAGGCCCGCGTTGCTCGATTCAACCGAGTTGTTGGTCCTGCAGATAGCTCTGAATAAGGACAGCTCCGCTGGACCGATGACCCCTAGCCAGTAAGAGTCAATGTATCTGATGAGAGCATCAAACTGAAAGGATAACTCAATTACGTGAGTTGAGAGCGAGGAAATGATGGACTCGCGGTAGCGGAGTTGCAGGTGTCGAAGTAGCAGTCCGTGAATAGCTCTAGTCTTACTCGGGGAGAGATTTGTCGAGCTTCATGGGCTAGTGAATCAAAAACCTCTCGTATATTCGTTGCCGGAAGAAGGGGCAGTGCTGTGAAGCCTAAAAAAGCCTTGAGAATCTTGCCCGGCGTCCGAATCTCTACGGCCAGGTTGACTTCCCGCGAACTTGCTTTCCGAACCAGTGCCTGGCTGTAGTGGAAAAGACAGCCATTGATACGAGCGTCGGGAAACTCCAATCTGACTGCAGCCCTCATGGCTGCATCGTAATCGCCCATATAACTCCGGCAGACCGGTCCAGGGGTTTCTTCTTTCAAGATTCGAAAAATTTCTCGGTACGCGTCAGTGGTGGCCGTGTCCATCAAGGCACAGGCCACCATGCCAACCTGAAGAAGGAGTATCAATCAGTTCTCTTCCTGAGTCTATACAAGATGAAGTGAAAAATGTAGTGCTTATATTTGAAGAGACGCGGTAGGAAATTTTAATTCGTCTATCACATACATGTCCACGCCAGTTTCCGTGTAGAGTGAAAAGTTGGCGTCCGAAGTTTCGCGGAACGACTTGATATGTTGCATCACAGTGAAGCATGACGGCACTAGATAGGCAGGCGAGCTGCCTTCGCGTGAAGAAAAGGATCCCGTTTGAGTTCTGTAGTCGGAAGCTCTCGACTCGATGCCCATCGTTTGTGATAGTGTAGCCGGGATGTACGCGGCTTTCAATTATGTCGTGGAGTTCCGCGACAGAGGAGACCTCGGCTGGCAGCGATGAGGCACACTGTCTTTGAGCAGTACGGATGTGTCGCTCCGGAACGATTTGCGTGGCGGCTTCCATCGGTAACCTATTTCATAAAGATTAATGAATGAGTTTAAACTTATGAGATTGAATGGAAGGAGTGGATCTTCCTCATGTGAATATGCAGAACGTCGGAGTATTGGCTTTATCTTATTATTACTTTCGCCGCTCTTCAAGAACCGTATCTGTAGTCGATCTCCGAGGCTGGGCTCTGAGTGCTCTTATCCATGTTCCTCTGGCCGTGTATACCGCCTTCCCGTGCCCGTTGAACTCCGGCATGTGGTTGTGAGAACCAGATAGGGACACGATTTGATTATCAGAATCAACCTTCACTCGTACGGGGCAATTCACAGGTCTGGAAAAGAACGAACTTATTTTTGTGACAAACACTTTGAAACTTCTATCGAACATCATGCTTCATGCTTCATAGATCCTGAGGTATCGAGCTATAAGCTACAATCCACCATGCCCGCGCTCACAACGTCGTATTGAAGGTACTCAATACGCAATCCGAGTCAGAAGTTATGGGAGCAATCTGAGTTGACGGAATCTAGGAGAGAGGAACTTGACTGTACATTGCTAGCCGACGTCCTCTGCCCACTTGCGAGTTGCGAGGAACGCTGCAATCGCGCTTCGCACTCTCAGAACGCGGAGAGTATTGAAACACGGCTTTGCGGGATACGGGGTATGAAGAACGTTTATTTTTGTCACCAGGGGATTTCGGATTCGCTGAACGACTACGAGCGCCCTAGATTCGTGTTCCAAGTCTTCCGTGGCGTCAAGCCATGTAATTCGCCGACTCTCACAGCGGAATGAATACGCAGGCCGAAAAATAATACGGGAGTCTCAACGAAAGCGATGCCCTTTGATTGGCACAGCATCTGATGGAGTCAGAGATCACTTCTGCTAAAATGCGTCAAGGGAGGAACATATGTACTACTGAGCTCAGAGGGGAATCGAGGAACGGGGTCGATAGTACGACGTGTCTCTCCATGCCCCATGGAAATAACTCTCAGGCCCCACAAGTGGGAACTAGGCCCACCTGGAGAAAGATTGGCCCAGAGCAGGAGTTTCTCGCTACCTCGTCCCAAGAGGACTTTTGGAGCTGCCTCGCGAGCCATTAATTCGATAGACGACAAGAACTTACGGTCTAGCTTTTCTGCATCTCAAGATCGATGCGCCCGCCGTTGAGGCTTTCACCTTCTGGAAAAAGAATTCGGATGTTCCAACACTATTTTCCACCTCGTAACGTCCTCTGAGATCACACCAGACGGTGCAACCGAATCTTGCACCGTCACACAATGTCAAGAGTTCGCNGATGAAAAAGGTCGGAAAAGAGTTAGCTAAAGCGGCATCTCCTAAACCATTCATTCACCAACTGTGTCTGGCACACGGACTCCATCTAGGGGTTCTAGATTTCCTCAAGTCAAAACAACCTCTTTCCCGAGAAGAACTGAAAGGGATTGTCACAATCGAAGAAGAGGAGGAAACAGAGCCGCAAGGTGATTCTCATAGTTTGATAACTCACGACAAAAGACCGCCCGATGAATGTTATATCGAGTCTTTCTGAGAGTGAGGAATTTTTCCTGAGCACGAAACCGTACATGTTTCAGATTTTGGGGAGGATTCGTTCGACGAGCCTGAGGAAGAGGAGAACGCCGCAGCTAACAACGACGAGGTTGTGGAGAAGGAAGAGGACCGCATCGGCGACCTCATAGATAAAGTGCGGAAGGAATGTCGCAAATTTCATTCGAGCCCGATGCTCAATGATGAACTTTTAGGGATCGCCAGCGAAACAGGCTGCACGGTCAAACTCGTTTTAGATTCCAAAATTCGCTGGAATTCTACACTGCGTATGCTGCGCAATTTCATCGCAAACGAAACAGGCCTCCGTCAATTATTCAGTAAAGGTGTACTGGCGGGGGAGTTCCCCCTGAGTGATGCCGAAGTCAAGACGATCAAGGATCTGATCGAGGTTTTGGGGCATGTTGAGATTTGCTCGAAACGAGTTTCGATGAGAGAGGGAGTTCCCCCTGAGTGATGCCGAAGTCAAGACGATCAAGGATCTGATCGAGGTTTTGGGGCATGTTGAGATTTGCTCGAAACGAGTTTCGATGATAGATCTCACATTCCGACAGGCTGATCTCGCACTCCAGGTGAGCTCCTCTCCGGAGAATTAGATCTGTACTATCGGCAGAAACAAAGTATACCGCAGTGATTGATGCCGCTCATTTTTCGCTTCAAAGGTGATGCTGAGAAACATCAGAGAATCAGAATCCGAATTCGCTCCGGCTCTACTGTACGCATTGAGCATTCGTGTCCTTCAAAGACGAGGAGTGGCATCAAGATGTGCGCGCTATGCGGTGGAAAGAATGGAAAGAACAGAGCTTGACGAAAGCCTTGAGAGAATCCGAGAGCAAGTTATCAGCGAAGGCAACGAGCCCCTCTACAAGACTTTCGCAGATCCAGGTGACATCAATCGAGAAATCGGAAAGTTCCGAACATTCCAGCGGACCATCGAGGTCTCAGAGGACTCTGCCCTGCTCAGAGATGAATTTGAGGAGTCCCTCACATCGGATCCTTATCGCGATTGCAACTCTCTTCCTGCATCACTCCACTCCACCTTAGCTGCGTTGCAGGGAACAAGCACGCCAGCTGAACGCCTATTCAGCTCGGCACGCCGTGCCCGTTGCTACTGGCAAGAAGCGAAAGACGACACAAGATTCGCAAATTATCAGTTCACAAAAACTTTTCTGAATCAGAGTCAGCCGTGGGAGGAGTTCACAGCGGAAAATCCACTCACTTCCCAGTGCCGAATCGAATTCCAAGATTGAGAGTTCAGTGTTTCAAACATCGTTTATGAAATAGAAATATACATAGTTGTTATTGTATCTGTTGACCTCCAGAAGCTGGTCGTGTATATAGTGTGATAATAATCAATTGTATGCAGTTTGTAACACGTCTACGTATTTTTTCTACTCTCCGTCCTGGATCGGGACGGCGGGACGGAAGACGGCCGTCCCGGATCAGGACGGCGGGACGGCCGTCTTCCGTCTCCCGTCTTTTGCGGAGACGGCGAGACGGCCGTCTTCCGTCCTAGAGCTGCCCCCCCCTAGCCCCGGCTGCGTCCGTTTCCCGGCGACTGGGGTCGGTTCCGTTGATTGCTGCTGCTGGGGCTCGGTGCTCGGTTGGATCTTTGTTGGAAATCCGGCCGTTATTTTGTCAATCACTAGCTCAGAATTAAGAGTTGTAACACGGGAGGGAACCACGAACGTCCAGCGAATAAACACTAAGTTGTTGGATTGGTCTGTGCAACCAGAGTACTTCTTTATTCTCAACATTTCTCTTATATAGTGCATGGCTCGGTGAACGCGGAAGACTGAAAGGGTTGAAGAAGACTGACCTAGATAGCGGACTACAAGTTACAGTGTTTCAACAGTCAGACAGTGCAGGAAGCAATTCAAGATAATGACCACAACACTGGAGCATCAGTGTCTGAGAAATAGTGAAACTTCCGTGAACAGAGCAAAGACTACTTGATATTCATCAACAACCTTTCCGTCCAGTTCCTTCCGGGGCTCCGCGTGTTATGGAGACCCCCGTATGCGGGTCTGGCGGCTGGTACCCCATTCGCTTTGTCGCGGCAATGTTTTTCCACGTGGCCGACCTGATCGCAGTAATTGCAGATCGGCCGGTTGTCGAACGACCTCCGATCTCCTTCGAAATTGCGCTGGAACGGGAGGTACCTCGGTTCGGCGTGCCGGTGCGGGGCTGGCGATGTACGGCGGTACTCGTTCGGTCGGTCGGTCCTTCGATACTCGACGCTGGGTGACCTGCGGTCGCGTTGATGCGGGCTGTTCGATGTTCTTCTTCTCGAGTTCGGGGCCGTCGTTCTTTCGGTTCCTCTGCTTCGGTGGTCGCCCTACGCATAGTCCGGGACGTGCCCTGCGCGGGCCGCGTGCGGACGCTCCTGGCCGCCGCCGCCATGACTGAGGGCTGCGATTACGGGCCGTGGTTGGCTCGTTGTTTGTGGTTTGTTCCGGGTGAGGGCGTGCCGACTCCGTCCCTCCAGGATTGTTCGTAGGCGCGTGATGTTGGCAGTGGCGGCCTCGGTCTGTAGGTCCGCGTAGTCGCATTCCGAGATCGTGTTTGTGAAATATTCGATCACCTCGACGTCCGGCATGCTCGGGTCGACTTGGTGGCAGAGCCACTGGACGTTCTCGAGGTGCTCGAGCAACGGCTGGTCCTCGTCGCGCACGAGTCGTCGAAGCTGCTGTTTGGCCTTTGCCACACGGCCGATGTCGAACCGAGACATGAACGCTTTTTTAAAGCCGCGCCACGTGGTGATTCGGGGCAGACAGATTTCCGCCCATTGGAGTGTAACGCCCGTCATGTAGAGCTCCACTGCTCGGAGTTTGTACTCCTCCGTCCATCCGTTGAGTACGCCGGCGGTTTCGAATTGTTTGAACCATCTGGCGGCGTCATCCTTCGGGCTGAACTTCAGGGGCTCGGTCGTGACCCGGACGGTGGCGGGCAGTTTGGCAATCCATTCCTCTTGCTTCTGCCTGTCCGACTTCGCGGGTGGGTCAGCGTTTTGCTGGACTGGTTCGGCGGCCGGGGGTTGGTCGTCTTGGTTCGGGGCGGGGTGCGGGTTCTGATGTGGCGCGGCCGGTTCGGCTACGACTACCTGCTCGACGTCGTTTTGGTTTCTGTCGTCGTTCCCATTGACGGCGTGGTCGGGGACGGCTGCGGCGCCGGGATTTTCTTCCGGATCGGCCTCTGGCTGGTCGCTCCTCGGGGCCCGGGGCGGGGAGTGTCGCACTCTTCCTGAACGCATCGTGCGGAGCGGGTGTGGACACTACGAGAACCAATGCGGATGCTTAGTTTGGCTCGCTCGTTTTAGAGCGGGGTGAAGAAAAATCTCGAAACGTGGACGAATTACGGTCAGTTGTTCAGAGCTTGCCTTACACTACGTGGGGAGCAACCATGACGGCGATCTTTGAGCTCGACTGATTGTGAAGGTTGCCTGAAGGGCGCCTGACCTCGTGCGTCAGCACTTTTCCGTTTTTCTCAAGTTTTGCGTGTCGAGCTCTCGGATTTTCCGTATAATCTAAGCTAATCTATGTAGTAGCTGCTGCACAGCCTATCTCTAGTTGATTTTTTTTTCGAAACTAGTTGAGGTAGGAAGATCGAAGCATCTCCACCAACTGTAACGATGCTTTACGGGACTCTCTAGCCTGCTGAGTGGGGATTCGCTGGGACGGCCGATGGTGCGTCAAACACTCACCAAGGGCTGCCGGGACGATCGGTTCGGGACTGCTGGGACTGGGGACTGCTTGTTCGGGTTCGGACCTGGGCTGCTGGGACGATTTGGGGCACGAGATAGGGACAACACGCAGGGTGAAGTTACACAATACAACTGTCGAACTTCCTCCGACGGCTGCTACTTTTATTCCACACTCTCTTTCCTCCTCTCCGTATGTACAGACAGTAGAACACTGTAGAGAACACTGTAGAACACTGTACAGACAGTAGAACACTGTTGACGCCCTGTGGCTTCACGTCGATGTCGGCTGCATTTGATCGTCTCGGCGGTGTGGACTCTGGCGCTGATACAAGCTTTCTCGCCAGCGCATCCCCAGCGCTCTAACCATTTGCCGACCTCGCTCTGTTCCGAGACATGTGTTTCCAATCTCGCCAGTTCAGCTAACCATACTGGCCAACGCCTAAGTTGTTCCGCCGCTGTTCCCACGCACAGCCGAATCTCCGTCACAATATCAACAAGATGTCATGAACGCGTTCTGGCAACGATTTCGACGTGAATATCTGCTACAATTGAGAACAGCAATAGAAAACAGGCCGCTCAGAAGTAGAGCGATTCAAATCGGAGACGTCGTCTTGCTAGAGGATCCAGCACCGTCTCGGTCATATTGGCCGATGGCGCGGGTGAAATCTTTCTGTGGCCGGGAGGGATCCGATGGTCGGAGAAGAACCTGCATCGTCAAGCTAACGAATGGGAAAACTCTGCGGAGACCTATCCAGCTATTATATCCGTTGAACATCGGGAAATTCTAAGGCACATAATACTAAGAACCTAAACAGAGACAACCCAGGTGTATGGTATTAGTGGTTTGAGAACCATTTATTGATTACAAATTTATTGTTGAATGGTCTATTCCCAGCGGGGAATAGTCCCGAGGGCTGGACTGCATAAGTCCGCAACCACGTATCCAGGACGATCGGGCTTTGCAGATTTGGGTCTTGACAGAAATACTGCAATTCACTAGCTCAATTGCGTCGGAAACTGCCTAGCTAATCACGAAGCATCCAGGTTTACTACGGACGACCCGAAAAGAGTTCGAACAGAGATTCGGCAGCAATGAATTGCTCCCCCTAGAGCACTCTGCGTTTATTCTTCCTTATAAAGGGCGTGGAGAATATGATTCTATCTTAACTTATCTAGTCGCGACCTTTCTTAGATACCTAAGGTGTCTCTAGTACTTTTCCTACACTTGAACAGAGTCCAGTACTCGAATGCTGTCGGCATTTGATCAGACGGAAAGCGCTGCCACTACAGAGGGTAGTGCGGACGTTCGGCTGAGAACACTGAAATCATAGTTTCTATTTCCATCACTCCCCCTGTTCACAGTCGTGTGGCCGCTAATAAATTTTATGACACTCTAAATTAATTCTATAACTATGATATACCTCCAGGACGCATCCAAATACGAAAAATATCAATAAGTTCGATCTATGAATTCACAGTATGAATTCACAGTCTTTCTCTGGCTCCGATGGAGACAACTTCATCTTTTACCCTACTGGAAATAATGCTCCGTTGTGAGCCGTTGATCTCTCAGTGCGCAGTTTACAGTTTGTCCGTGCTTGATCAGTTCCGGTCACAAAGTTCTTCCTTTCATTTTCCAAACTCTTTGTTTTTTTCAAAAAATGTCATCCGAACCCACTAAGCTGACTGCCAACCAGATTCGGCTGCAGTGGATCGGATTTCTTCAGGATCTGATTGGAGGTTGGATTCTTGCCGAGCGACGTCAGAAACGGAAACGGCCTTCTGATCTTGACGCGAGTGTTGAGTTCAACTTTGTGAAGAAAGCTCGCCGTCTGGCTGCAGAGTCGTATCGTGGCGTTCGTCGACTGAAGCGGTTGTCCTACCAGAGACTGAAAACAAAATTTATGTGGAATCGAAGTCGTCCCATACGGCGTATTTCTGTGCAACGTGTTGGATTTCGCAGATCCAAACCGAGGAAACAATCCCCACGTCAGGACATTGAGCAAGTTTCACCAGTCTGTGAACCTTTGCCGGAGGTCCACCCTCCGAGGAACTCGACTCCAATCGTAGAGCTTCCGTACAGTTTCTCAGTGCAGATAGTGGAACAGGTTGTTGGTGGCGTGGAGATGCCGTCCAGCATTCAGATGGATTGCGAAGAAGTTCAGGTTGCAGTCGAGACTGCCCCGGAACGAGTTGGCAGGGCGAAATTTGGTCGGTGTTCACGCTTCCGACCGCGGCTTTCGATGAAGACGTTCCTTACTCTCCTAGTTTTCGGACTCCCTGCTCTGACGATTTTTCGTTTGTTCTTCAGTACTCCGAGCGGTAGGTTCCACATCTTGAGTCACTGTTAGTTTGTGAATACATGCACGTGTATGTATAGTTTTGATTTCGTGATTTATCTTATGGCTTACACTTGAGTTTCCATCTAGTTGTTGTGTATCGCGATCGGCCTTGGCCTGAGTTTGAGAACAGCTCCAGGCGCGTTGAAACTCCATCCAGACCCTCAAACAGGAACGATTCGAATCAGGATCCATCCGTAGCTGGGAATCCTCCTTCACAGCTGCCTCCAATCCAGACAGGTTATTATCACTCTTGAAATCTGCCTAAATATTTCTCAGAGTTGAATGTCACATGGTATTTTGTTCCTTTCCAGTAGTCCTCCTTGGTTCGAAATCAGACACGGTTATATCAAGTCCATCGAGCATCACAACCACTACGTCCACGATTCGTCCAATGGTACCTTCCAGTCGACCGACTCCGAGTGTTGTCCGCCCGATTCCAAAGAGCGAGAAGGCTTTGGTAATTACTGTTAATCTTGAATCATTCTGGTGTTCACGATTATCTTTTCATCGACTTTGTAAATTGGAGTATAAACGTCTGTGTATCTTCCTACCCTTTTCTGGACGGGTCCCGTCTCAAGTCGAGGCAATCGGATTTGATCCTTCGAAAATTTCTGTTGGTGTCAATGAGATGTCTCAAGTCAGACAGCTCTGTGCTGGTTTCGGAATTCTTGTTGATAAGCAAATCAACGCCTTTTCTGGGAATTGAAAGATTGATAATCTTGTTCAAGAAGAGCAAGTGACTTTTGAACTACAAGTGTTTCTTTATTCTAAATAGGGCTCATCTATTATTTGAATATGTTTAGGGTTCCTCAATCTGGATCTCATTGTCGCGAAGTTCTTCGTAGATTGTTGGGCCTTCTGTTTGTTGAGCAAGCCTTCCTCTGCGCCATTTCAGAATTGCTTGAAAAACAAAGAAGATATTTCCGATTGAGCTGACGATTGAGATACTGGCAACAATCCACCAAGCAACCTTTCCTTGGGTTGTGTCTGTGTTAGGGGGTCGTGGTGCAGGACTGGGTGATGGTGTCGTTGTTGTCACGGGGTGTCTGTTTGACCAGGCCACCCAAATGTCCTCTCCTCCCTTGACTGGGCCATTCCTTGAGATGCAAACAGTTTGTCGAGAGGCTGCTTCCATGCATGATTCGTCGTCCTCATAACAGTCACAGGGAAAATTTTCGGGGTTCATTTCTGTGATCGCACAAGATTCGTTTTGTCTTCTGCAACCTTCATTGCAGTCCTCGTACGTGAAGTATCCTGATGAGTTGGATGAGACGACAATGGTGATGGCGATGATGATGTTGATGTGCCTGGTGATCCTCATTTTTGGCAAGGGATGATTCCTGCAAGCTCTCTCAGTCGCTGAAAAGCGGGTCGAGGCAGCGGTTTCGTCAAGAGGTCGGCGATGTTCATTGATGTTTCACAATACATATTCGATTGTTATTTCGTCTCGTTGAATCTTCTCTCTAGCATAGAAGTGTCTCACCTCAATGTGTTTGGATCTCCTTGTCGTTCGATGATCCTTTGACACTGTGATGGCTCCCTTGTTGTCCACAAAATGGTGCGGAACCGTTTCCACTCCAAGCTCCGAAAGCAGGCGAGAGGCCCAAATGCTCTCTCTTACGCTCTCCGAGAGCGACACAATTTCCGCCTCTTGTGAAGAAAGTGTGACTGACCTTTGCCTTACTGACCGCCAGGAAACCAGCCCGCCAAAGAAAATCATGGCCGAGGAAACAGAACGTCGATTTTCCGTATCGGCTCCATGATCACTATCGGAATAGCACAAGAGTTTGTCGCTTCCGTCAGAGACGTACCGGATTCCGTATGTTCGGGTTCCCGACAGGTAGCGCATGACGCGCATGGCTAGATTGTAGAGTGGACGTGTCGGTCTCTCGAGGAATCTTGAGAGAAAGCTTACTGCAAATGATATTTCACTTCTGCAGACAATTGCTGCGAACATCAACGCGCCGACTGCAGAACGGTATTTCAGAGTGAGGTCTATCTCTCCTGCGTAGTTTTCCATGCTCGAGTTGTCCATGGGTGTTGAGATCGCCTTGCAGTCCTTGAGCCCAAAGCGTTCCAAGACCTCGCCAATGTATCTTGACTGATGGATGTGAATCTCGCTGCGATCAGGGGAGGTTTCGATGTGCAGGCCTAGGTACGGCGTCAGTTCTTTGCTGGTGACTTGAAATTCTCTTGAAAGTCCTTCGAGGAACTCCTCGATCAACTCGTTGCTCTCTGCTGCTAGCAGTCCATCATCAACGAAGAGAGCCAGTATCATTTGTCCTGGTGTCTTCCTCCTGAAGACACATGGGTCAGATTCACAGGCTTGGAGGCCCAAATTCACAAGGACATTGTTCATTTTCTGGTAGAAAAGACGGCTTGACTGTCGAAGGCCGTACAGGCCACGCAAGAGGCGACACACTCGTCCGGAGTTGTCGTCGAACAATTCTGGTTGATTAACGTACAGTTCCTCCTTGATTTCCGCATGTAAGAAAGCAGTAGAAATGTCAAAATGTCTGGTGAACATTCGGTTTCGGGCGGCAATGGATAATACTATTCTTACTGAATCATATTTACATACCGGGCTGAATATTTCTTTGAAGTCGATTTCTGGTCTTTGCGTGAAACCTTTTGCCTTGTACTTAACAATATTACCTAATTCGTCTAGTTTCTTCGAGAATATCCATCGCGTTTGGATCAAGTGCTGTCCTGGAGGTAGCTCTGTAAGTTCCCACGTTCCGTGAGCTACAGGGTGCGGCAACAAGGTCGATACAACTTCGATTGCGTATAAAAAGAAAACGGCTCATCGTAGAAACAAAAGTTAAACTGTATTGGAACCAGCACACATTGAGGTTATTTATGGAACACAATGTCACTCAGATGTCCTCCACGGGCTCGTCCCACAGCGTCGATCCGAGACTCCATGTTTTCGATGACGCGGCCACACAAATCGACCGAAATTTTTTTTATTTCCTTTTCGATATTGGTCTCGAGCTCTTCGATGGTAGCGGGCTTGTTGGCGTAAACTTTGCTCTTCAGGTAACCCCAGAGAAAAAAGTCTAGCGGCGTTAGATCGCAAGAACGTGGGGGCCATGGGAATTGGGCATTTCGGGAGATGAAACGTTCCCCGAACTTGGATCTGATCAGGCTCAAAGTTTCCGTGTCGGTGTGACACGACGCTTCGTCTTGTTGATACCAAAGGTGCTCTAAGTCCATTCGACGCAGTTTAGGCCACAGGAAAGTCTTCAACATGTCTCGATAGCGTTGTCCGTTGATGGTTTCATGGAAAAAAAACGGTCCGATAACGCCGCCCGCCCAAAAATTGCACCAAACGGTGGTTCTCTCTTGATGAAGTGGTCTCTCGTGAATCACCCGAGGATTTTCCGCAGCCCAGATGCGACAGTTTTGCTTATTCACCGATCCAGAGAGGCCGAAGTGTGCTTCATCTGACAGGATTATTTTCTTCTAAAAATCCGGGTCTATCTGCTGTCTCTCTCGGAACCAAACAACAAAGTTTCGACGGAGCCGGTGGTCGGGAGGCTTCAGTTCTTGAGTTAACTGAATTTTATAAGCCTTCATACCCAAGTCATCGTGCAAAATTCGCCGAAGGGAGCGATCAGACAAACCCAAAGCTTGCGAACGCCTTCGACTCGACGTCTCTGGATCCTCCGCTACGCTCTCTGCAACGGCGTCGATATTTTCCTTGGTACGCGCTGTTTTCTATCGCTCTGGGCCTCCGGTAGAATGGACCGAGCCGGTCGTCTCGAACTTCTTCACCAAAGCGAAGAGATTCGCCCGAGTTGGTCCGCTGTGAGGTCCATGCGCGGTACGGTAAGCACGTAAACACCGGGCTATTGACTTGCGGTTGGCGTAGTACAACTGTAACAATTCGATCTTCTCCTGGGGCTCCATAACAAAACCTCAAGCCCCGCCGGGGGTGTAGGAAATAGGGCCCCAATGTTTACAAGCACAGGGTTGTCTTGTTTACGTTTTGCGAGTGTATGTGTCCGATGTTTTGGCAGAGGGCATTCTGGGCGAGCGGTTCTGCGCCAAAGGTGGAATATTAGTGACTGCGTTGACGAATCGACACGAAATCGGGTTGAGAATTGTATGTAGCGGCGGAGGAAACGCTTTGAGCGTACAATGTAGGTGGCAGGGACCTTGAGTCATCCCTCGTGCGCAGGGTAGGCGAATTCCAACGCGACGTAGGAGGAAAAAGCGCGATAGATGTGATCACGAAGTGCAAAAAGACGATGAATTTGCGAGCGAGTATAAGATTTAGGAGCTCGCAGTATTCTGACTTGGAAAAATTCAGCCCCACTGCCCACCGCGGTCACCACGGTTTACGCCTGGACCGCCGAGTGTCCACCGTCGAATTTGGAAAAAACAAACCGCGATTCCTAGCCCCTACCTCAGTACCTTCGGTCGGATTCGAA